>VACF01000628.1:0-256039 GCA_006891605.1 Pleurozium schreberi
ATAAGAGAAATAGCACAATGTGTTTAGAATTTTCTAGTGTTGAAAAACTTAATATTTGAGGAAAGAATTGAAATTTTACGACCAGATCTTACATATTTTTTTACAATTCAATAGAAACCACAATTTTGACCAATAAAAAAAAAATTCAAGTGTTAAAGATAGAAATTGTATTTTTGGTGAATTTTTGAAGTTATATCTTCGAAATTCATTTGAAGAGAATCTGAAAATAATTTTATAATTTTGTCCTTACGGATATCTTTTACTTTTTGTGCTTCACATAAACTTCTTTGATGCAAACTTCAAAAAAGTTATAGAATTTATATTTTAGAACACATTTGTGTTTTGTCCAAACCCCTTGGGCTTTTACTCCTTTTAGGGGTTAAGGAGATTTATAGTAGAGATTTACTTGAAATACATGAATTTTTTATAAAATTTTACTAAAAAACTCCTAAAAGATTAGGACTAGTACTTATAATCTTATGTCTAGGACTATAATTAAACACTCACTTAAAACACCCCTTTCTCTTGTAGTGGTTTAGCCTTTTAATTCACTAAATTTGAATTTGAGATCTAAACCCTATAGAGGACATTTAGAAAATAACCAAAGATTTGTTGCAACCCTGGAGCATGCCAATGATCATGAAAAGAAATGATCATACAAATCAAGAAGTATGATACGAAATATCTTTAAAGCATTTGCAAAGGCTCATTTCTAATATGCCTGATAGAATGCAAGTTGTAATTTTAGCAAAGGGTGGCAATACTAGATGGTAGATAATGTATATAGAAGAAATGCAAATTGTTGTATGGTTTGAATTACACATGTATATATTTGTTATGATACTCAAGTGCACTTTATTGCTATTACAACACAATTTGCCATTTGAAAGTGTGTATTTTCAAGTATATATATTAGAGCATCTTGAATCTTATTTTCTAAATCTGCATGGGAAGGAAATTTGTCACTTTGCCTCCACATGAATCACATGCCAAACGAATTTGTAAGGTGGTGAGGTTACAAGGTCCCAAGTCCTTATGGTGAAATTGACACAATGACAATATTGAGGGACTAAGCATGATCAATCCAACTATCTAAACAACTTACTAAATCTTCTTACCATCTTTTGTTTGGTGGAAAATTAGAAAATTATGACTAATATCATTGGAAACATATTGCAAATCTCTTTTAGTAGGCACATTAAAATTTGGATTTAAAAATTGGACAAGTACATAGAGCCCATTGAAAGCTAGCCAAAAGACAAATCCTGCTTAAGAAAGGCAATTGCACTTCAAATTTTGAATTGTCTTTAGGGCGGCAACAAGCAAACTCTCTACATCTGGCAGTGGATCGAGATGACATGAACTACAAGCTCAACAACTAATTAACCTTTTAACATCTTGGATGGCAAATTATAGTTTCAATATGATTTTTTGAGGGGTATATTCAACCCAAAGAGGTGCATGAATTAAGGTACACAACAGTGAAATTTCTTGTACTCATGTTCAATAGGATCCAACAAAAATCGGCACTCCAAATTGGATCATTATTTGCACGTGTTGCAAGTCTAAAAAATTACAAAATGGTCATGTATTCTACCTAATGTACTTGATGCCATATTTGTTTTTAAGATACTAAAATAGAAATTCAAATGAAAGATGCTAATCAATATTCAAATTATCATTTTAGTGGTGTTTCTATCAGGGCTTTTCTTTTCTTTTTTTACGAAGTGCCAGTGGCGATAGTAAATGTTACAGTGGTGCTCCAAATTACAACATTCATCCGCATATTGGATGTAAAGTATGGTTTTCATCCACAATATGGCGATTTCATCTAAGACTTTTTTAAATTCAATTTTTTTTGGCGATTTCATCCAAGTTTGTTGACATTATTTTTGGCATTTTTTAGCCAATTTATTTTTTCTAGTGCAATCCGCCACCAAAAAGCCCAAAAACAAAAGCCCTGGTTCCTATATCTTGCCATATTTTCATACAAAACTTGAATTCTAGAACTCAAATACAATATTGTGCGTGTGTTGCTTTTAGGGCCAATTAAAGTCAAAAAAATGATTTTGCAAAACAAAGAAGGGATTGTTTCAATTCCGCTGAGACGACCGTGAGGTGGTGCGAAAATCACGGACGATCTTTGGGGATTCATGTAAAATGTTGCCCATGCAGGAAGMCTCTTGTCTATTCAGTCCAGCAATCAATCATGTGCCCAGGTCAGTCTCGGAGCGAGCAAGCCATTGTCATTTGTGCAATTTGTGATTGCAATTTGTGGACGTCAAGCTACCCAGGAAGCCATTGTCATTGAAAGTTTTGGACATCCTAACAAATTTAATGTTCTTTAAAATTTCAACTTGTATGATGATTTGAACAAATATAATATTTTTTGTGACTAAATTTGCTTTAGTATTGAAATTTTAAGGTCATATATGTCCTTGCATAAGTCCTAAGAGCATCCTCTATCCGCCTTCTATGGATTAACTCCAACAAGTTCTATGCGGCTTATTGAAAAGACGTGGCACTTCATGGCTTGCACATGGCAAAAATTAGCCCTTTGCAGTGCCTTCCAAACTTCCCTGCACTTTTTTGTTAACTCTAATAATGGCAATGACTAAATCTAAAAGGGCGTGGTTTTTGGCAACTAAGCTAATCTAGCACCCTTTTGTTAGGAATTTCACACGCATTCATAGAGTTATGTTCCATTCAGGTACTTGAGATTGGAAAAGCCATTAATAGTGAAAAAAGAGGACAAGATTACCAACGGCATGTATCGTTGAGGATGCTCTAATGCTCAATTGCCCATAATTACAACTAGTCTCCTTCCAAATTGATGAAAAATAATTATGTAATGATCATCTAGCTCCTAAAATAAACACAATTATTTTCTAAAACAATGACAATACCATGGTCTTATTCTTTACTAGGTGACATCCAAAAGGGTCATGATTCTCCTCTTGCTACTAAGACATTCTTCAAGTCATCATTTGTGCATTCTAATAGTGCCATTGATACATCCTAAAATTTCTTGAAACTTCATTTATACAAACAAGCCCCATTTAGGCTTCTCACATGACCATGTGATAGAATCATTTTTGAAGTACTGGAGATATTTAAAAAGGCAATACTAGTAAGCTCCCCATTGTGGTCACAACTTCCACCATAGTTCTTTGAAGGGTTATAAGAAGCATCAAATTCTTTTCACTTATGAAGAAACAGTATACCATGTAATTAGAAGCAAAAGTGATGGCATTCTAGTGGCCCCAACAAAATCACGCACTTTTTTAGGTGTAAGGGAGTATGCTCTAAAAGTGACCATCCCCTTGAAATTGAGGTGACCATATTCACCATTGAGTGAATAAAAAAAAATTTCTTTTTTTATTGCAAGAGCCAATCATTGTCTTTCATTTCCTCCCATCTCTTTACATGTTACAAGTAGACAGATTTTGAAAGACCTATGGTCACAAATAGGTGCCAATGCCCCAAATCTTTGAAAATTCATATGTAATTCAAAAATGATTGGAAAAATATGAAACTACTTGTGCTAAGTTCCACATCCTTTTTTCTCCTCTCTGAAAAATGAGCTAAAAACATTTATGTCCATGGAAACCTAAAAAAAAGGCAGACCAGCCCTTACATGGGCGCTTTTAGAGCATACTCCCTTCAAGACATTTTGCACAGCCCAAGAATGCACATTGGTTTGTTTAAACTATGGATGCCATTAGACTTTCCATCTTGCATGGCCATAATGGGYCCATTCCTTGAGTGGCTACAATAAGGTAGTCGTCCTGCTATAAGTCTGAAATGTGGCACCACCGCATGATGSAACTSTTTGTCATTAGCATATCAAAATAATAAAATAAGGATAACCTCCCATCCCTTTGGCCAACTCTGACACAGCTCACCATGTTAGGAGCCGCAACCAATGTACACAAGGACAAGCCACTATATGTTTGAAGTTTGGACTGAGTGACTGACAGACAGTACTAACAGCAGCAGCAGCTGACAAGCGCTTCTTAAACAAGGACTGTACCAGTATCATGGTCCAAAACTCCCAATTCATCAGCAGCTCCTGTACCTTGCCAGGAGCATGGCAAATTGGTGTCCAAAGGACAACCCCAATTACTGCTGGTTAGAAACAGAAGTTCAGGAAATACCATTGCAGCTTCTGTGCTGCATACTGTACTCTACAATAAAGAGCGGAGTGAATGTTMAAGTACAATCAAGTTTGGTGTACTCATCATTTCACTGGAATCACTAAACTGCCAACAAGTTCGTACTATCATAAGKTTTTAGTATTGAACAAGCCATTGTGGAAAAAGCAGATGATAATAATAAAAATAATAATAATTAATGAGTGACCACATCCGAGTGAAGGCAAACTCCCTTCGAAAAATCAACATTCTCAACAAAAAAACACAATGGAAACGGCATCTATATCTAATCGTACATCAGGTGCTAAGGTACATGTCTGATGTATGGCTGATTAGATTTCCCTGGGGTTGAATTGCTTCCTGGTGAGTGCTTAGCCAAGCTTTGTATCAACGTACTCCATGGCCTTCCTCTTTACGTGGTCTATGCGTTCCTCATCACCTTGGGTCTTTTCAAAATCCAGATACTTCTTGAAGAGGAACTGCACACGGTAACAAAATAATAATAATAATAATAATAAGCATCATATACACTTTGTAAAAGACTCATTTTCTTTGAAACACAATTAACAACAAAATTTTCAAAAGTCAGTTCTGTTACAAAAGAGCAGAAATAATACCTTCATCTTGAGGGGTTTGAGTTCTAAGCAGATCACTCTCTCAAAAAGAGCTCGAATTACAGGAATTTCACCCACTCGGATTTCCTGCAGCGAAAAAAAAAACCAGCAGATGATTCAGTTTGATATGTTATACGAGAAAAGACCTGAACAAAAGAAGGCTTCCCCAAAGACTTATTTCAAGGGTTCGCAAGATCTGGTGACAAAGAACAGGTTCACAACAAAACAGCTGTGATCAGCCAGAGAACCATTCAGTGTCATTACAACCTAAATGGTGTCATACAAATAAAGCACTTTTGCGTGGCTCCTGAGGAGACCTCTCCTAATTCAATTTCATTCATTTTCAACCTACACAAGCAATGCCTTTTCATTGATTCAGGTGATATAATAAATTAGCCGAATTGCATTTTTCACATTAAGATCAATCAAAGTGGGTAATATAAACCGTGATAATTCTGTCCTTCAGGGTTCAGAGAGGCTAAAAAGGGTACCTGATCAAGATAGACACTCCAGAGGTCGGTCCTTTTAGGGTAATTCCGAAGTATTCCCTCAAAAATAGACCTTGCACGTTCCACAGAACCGGTTTTGAACTCGAGCAGAGCAGCTTGGCTGATGACTTTTATGTGCTTACGCCGTGGCAAGCTCAGAAGTGATTGGTCTAAAGCCTTGTGAGCTGCATCGCCCATATCTCTTGCCAATAGGCTCTGGATTTGCCTTAACCAGACCTGACAAGCACAGGCGGAGGAAGGTGATTCRGTSAACTTTTCYARCACTGTAAGCAGAAATCCTAAYAGAATGTTCAGGARGTCGAGGCCAGCCATATTTTTCAGCATGACTCTACTGAATGTACTCGTCATTGCGAGAAGTTTTGGAATCAGGAGTCTACCTTTGCAGAAGTGTTGAACTTCCGAGTCATTGTCTTCAACAACTGATCAGCCATATCGTGCTGAGGACCCTGAGTTTGTCTAGGATTTTCATAAATCCCCGCCAGTGCAAAGTAGAGCTTCTTTGGGTCATTATACTGTAATGCCCTATTAAAAAGTGTCAACACTGCCTCCTGCATATTGTAAGAATTCCATCAGTTCGAAAGAATTCTTGCTGCCACTTTTTTCGCGTAACCAAATTTAGTTCACGGACAAACTAAATGAAGTTACTACAAGTGGAAATTCAACAACAGTTAATAAATAAGATATTCTGAAATAAGTCGAACCTTTGGAGGATTGCCATAGACATTTTCAAGGTTCAAATAAGCTATCCAGACGTTCAGCTTCTCTGATTCTTCCCTGTAGTTTATCGTTTGCAAAGCCCTACACCAATATCAACATGGTCCAATCAACTGTCAGTGTCTTACGTTGGGTGTCCGTAAAATGATAACACTCCCAATTTAATAAGCAAGTATAAGTAATGTTCAACCTTTCAGCAACAGCTCGCGCTTTTTCAACGTCTGCAAGCTGTAGTAGGAACGCCATGTACTTTATCCAAACAAGACTGCTATTTGGTGATGTTCGTACAAGAGCCTCAAACTCATCCACAGTTTCCGGAGCCTGGTCACCCTTCAACCGCTTTTCTTCTGCTGCAGTAATTTCTGCCTCACTGCAGTGGCAATTGAAAAACTCCCAAGTCAAAGATGACTGAAATTACAATGGGCTCACAATCGGATGGATAACTTGGGTAGCATCAAACTGGGCTGAAAGAGAAAATCTTTAACGCATAAGAAAAAGAACCTGAGAGTTGAGAGAGTCGCAATGAAAGCTCCAGAACATGAATATGCTCTGAGCTGCCAGGAGTCTTCACCACACGTACTTTTTGTAACACTTTGCCCTTCACCTTTTGGCCTACTGTGAAGGAACTAAGAGGGTTTTCTTCTACAAATTGATCCACGATCTGATGAAGACAGCAGTGGTACACTTGTCAATTATCAATTTTCAAGACGATGCCAACATCAAAAAGTTAAACAAAGACTTTGTGTTGATTATTGTAGGTTTAGGATAATTTATACACCAAGACGCTAAGGCRTTTCAATGCTGATCTATGTTCATTTGACATATTCAGAATGAWAGGCAGGGTAYCGCTGAATGATGGGAATATGGAATATGGGACGCTAAGGCATTTCAATCATGATTTATAACGTATAACCGTCTATTTGCTCAGGACCAAACGAAGTTTTCTAAAAATTAATTTCATGCGGCCATTGTCTTCAAAAGTGTATGTAGCTGCACAGATAAATCACCATAAGAATGGAAACACATAAGACTCACCTCAGTAATATGAACCCGACCCTCCACCGCCGTACCTACTCGAACTATTAACTGTAGCTTCTCAATAGATATGACCTGGTCCATAATAAATCAAATAAATCAGTATCCTTAGTTGTCGTCAGTCGATAAAAMAAGGGATAAAGTGGAAAATGGAAAGAAGATAAACAATTGTAGCTGAGAACGGGCCGGTAATATTTATCTGGGTTGCAAGACTATGGTCTACTTTCTAAGCAATAGCTCAGAATCCTTCACTCTAGTGATATCATAGAGGACGTACCTCAGCATCAACAATGGTGCCAATCTCCTTCTTTGATTCTTTTCGAAGTTTTTTCGAACTCTTGGCTGTAACTTGAGAAGAATCGCCGGCTTTGCTCAATAAGAGAAGTATCTTCTGGCCACTCGCCTTATCTCCCAAATTTTCGACTGTAGCTACCACGCTGTTCAGTCATTTACGAGAAAGTTTTAGAATACTCAACTAAAAATTATTTTTGGACTCTGTAGTTCAGTGGTTAGGGGGAAGGGTGCTCAGTGAACATCAAAGTMATACCGAAAATGGAAAAGGAAAAGAGGACAGAGATGTTAAGGACTCTCCACTCTTCCACAATTGCTAGAACTTTATAAGGTATAARCTTCTGCTTGAAGAATCTACAGCCACCTACATGACAGATATATGTTGAATGATCAAGGCCCAACATCYCAGAAGTTTCGGATCCAGRGATTTRTRGGCGATTTATCAGTGAAGATGGATCACAACGGGACACGTCAGTATCATGAGCAGCAATTTTGCATCTGATATTGAAATCCACCTATGATAACTTAATTTGCTTATCATTCCTTGCCTTAGCTCACCTCTGCCCTGGTTTGTACAGTTGATGAGAATCCTGTTGTCGAGAATTATAATCACCAGCGGCAGCAAATCCTATCACATTGCCTTGCTCGGGAAGGGACAATACCTGAAATCATATAAAGAAAATTATTGTTTGATAGTTTTGATTGCAGTTCTTTTGATTGAGAAAAGGTTTGATCAACCTAAATAACAGACCTGATCAGTAGACAGAGGAAAAACAGCATAATATATTCTAAAAGACCAAGGATATAGCCCAAGTTGCATGTTTATAGTTCTGAACATATTTAAGAAACGAAAATTCCTGCAAACCCTTTACCAGATAGGTGTCCTTCACAAGTTCAACCACAGCCGCCACCTTCTGGTGAAGTTCTAAAGTTGTTACTGGATTTGGCCTCTGTTCGTTAAGAGGAACCAACAAGCACAGGTCAGACAAGATGTTTCGAATGCATGCACTTGATAGACTCTAGAAGAATGAATATAAGAAATGCGGTGAGCTCTATTTGTAAACTCCATGGTGCTATGGAATAAAACAAACATGTTACATAAATTTAAAATGTGTCTAATGATATACGTAGAGTAAACTGGCCATTTACCACACAATTCCAAAAACCACACAGCAAAACCTTCCAATTACCAAACACTAACCGCACAATTCGACTATCAATTCAATTGTGATTGGAACCAACTCTTGTGTGGTGAACGGATACAAGCAATTTTTAACTAGATTTCAACTTCATTGCCTTTAAGTTGCAATAAAATTTGAAGGAAGCAATCTTTTTGCATTCCGTTTTTAGTAGGTGAATCTTAACATGACATTCAATAATCACGCCAAGTTTCAAAACATACAAGTCTCTATAGTCTCTATATTTATGTGGAGAAGGATCTGTATTTTGTCTGTGCGGTGATTGGCCGGTTTACTATACCTTTCAATTTAATAATCTTAAATGAACAACAATGATGGGAATATTTTAAAACATTGAATTTGTAAAACTCCCACACTTAAAGACAAAACTACAGCCCTCGTTGTCACCATCAGTAGTCGTAAACTAATCANAGAATAGTAAGGGAGTAGCTAGCCATCAGCCAATGGTTAAATGTTTTGAGTCAAGAGGCGCACAAACCCATTTAACATGGTTACGTCCTCAGGTGGAAATTCACAGTTCTCTCGGTTGATAAATGTATCATTTAGATATCCTCAAGTTGATGGATACAACAAGAAGGGCATATCCAATGAATAGCATACAACGATAGTCATTCTAAATGGCCACCCCATTGAACTCTATCAGTACTCTTAATTCCACAGACTATCAAAGCCGGCTTATCATTGGATCGATTACCAGCTCTTTACGTGCAAAAAGGGAGGTTCAATCCAAAATAAAATCACGAGAAGGTAATGTTCAAACCTTTTTGCTCTTCTCCTTTTTACTCTTGGTTGTTTCTTGATTGCTGACTTGGAGCAATTCAGGCCGCAGTGTAAGATCCACAATCCCGTCTGTTTTAACAACATCGAGCACTCTTGCTTGAACCGACTTGCCCACTTCTACAGGATCGCCCACTGTTGAAATACAAAGAAGTCAGTTCTCGCTACCCAGAGACTCCAAATAAAAGAACATGAAAGGAAGAGATAATAAGATCAGAAGTCAGAACACAGACAATTGTGTCGAGGATTCAATTGAATTTCTTAGCCCTATTAGTGCTAAGAAATTCAATTGTTGTCACGGATGGGCAAACCACAGGTGCTAAACGTCATAGAACCTCACCTTGGTAGTGTGTGACGAAGCCAACGATATCTTCATGGCTCGGTATTTTGACAATGACACCATAATCCTTTATTTCCTGTACTTCTCCGGTTGTATAAGTTCCAATTGCCAAGCTCTCCGTCCATTCTAAATCGGAAAGTCCGCTTGCTTCCACTTGCTGCATAAATCAAAATATAAAACATAAATACCCAATTGACACTCCCTCACGGTCGAAAGCCTACAGAGCCAAATTACAATTCCAGTTTCTGCATTTGAAAATAAAGAGTCAGACATTCAACGAACTGACAGGAAGTGAACGGTGAAAAAAACACAAGAAGRAAGAGTTCTAATCGTTTAACCTTCTCCTCTTCCAAAAAGTAACCATGGATGAGAGAGGCGTCCGTTGAGAAGCACACTGACTGCTTCAAGCAAAGGCTGAATTTTCCAGTATCGTGGTAAACCTGGATACAAGACTTTCTTAGCTAAGGATCAAGGTGTGACTTGAAAAAATGCTCACAAATGTAAATCTTATTCAGCATATACCACGATATAATGATAGTGGCTCCCAAGTTACAGAATGGTTGACTCTGTAGAATTAAGAAATGTATCTTTAGCAGTGGCAAATCAAAAACAGTTGGTAAATGCCTTAAGAGAAACCCTACTGCAGGTCGTATGGTTGTCGTGGCATCACATGACTGGCATGAGGGCCATCAATTTTGACGCATGATGACATTGTCGTTAACATGAGCTACAGTACCAGCAACTACAGTCCCCGGGTTCACGGCAACCACTTCAACTTCTGAGGCATCGTCTCTGCATGAGAAAAATTATGTCAGATGAGTGGAAAAAGAACACTACTGTATCCAAATAATACATACAAAGAAGAAAAGAGCAAGATGAATTCCTGATATCGAATTCAGTCAACATATAAGCATGATTTGCAATGATTAGATTATGTGCAAAAGGAACGTAATTGTAGAATTCAAGTAACAAGAAGAGATGATATATCAAATCTTAAGAGCTTTCACATTAACTAGTTCAGATAAACCTTGAAGAAGTCGTCACAAAGCTAAGGGAAAGGCGTCGGGCTGAAGGATCTGAACGAAGAACTCGACACTTGATACTCTGGCCAACTTGAAAAACGTTTTCAGCTTTCACATCTGCCTCGATACCAAGAGCTGATCTGCAGCACGAGATGGCACAACAATCAATACACATGGCAAGAGAATTTCAGGAATTGCAGAGTGTGCCCACTAAATGAGCACGGACTCTGGTAGTGACTATTACACCCTGGTGATGAAGTCGAAGCATGAAATTCATGCAAGCTTGTGTGTGACGGCGTACTATTTTACTTGTTTAGGTAAATCAAATGTAAGAAGAATAGCAATGTCACAATAATGCAACAATGTTCCGAACAAGAAAATTCAAGAATGATGTTTGTATCTATGGTTGGCTCAAGAGCCGTAGGTTAAGGAGCAAAGGCGTACTTGTGAACCAATCCTCTAACTTCGTTGTAAAAGCTCACAAAGCAGCCAATATCCTCAACACCTGTGATGAATCCATGTGTCACCAGTCCCTCCACAGCATCCTCATAGCTTGTTATAGAGCTTAACTTTGACGTAACCTGCGACAGGGACTCTCATTTATTAATGTGTGACTAGGAAAAACAACCAGGGGCCCGAGTTCCTAGATCCATGAACAGATAGATGTACATACTCCCCCAATATAAAAACACCTAGCGCCACTTGAACATCAGCGGACTGGACTGGTATTACTCACCAATGTTCTTTTATGGGTCAATGTAATCTTCTTTGTTTCTTGATCACAGGTCAGCACACGAAAATTCAATTTCGCTCCAACCTGCAGTAGACAACCATATATTTATGTGCCCACAAAATAAGAAAATCTTACGTTTATCAGAGCATATAGCTCTTCAGAAATCATAGAAGATTACTTTAGGAATCCTAAGCTGTGCGAAAACTATCCTTACATCMTCCTCATATATWTGATAAAAAWAGTATGCAGAATTTRTATCATAACACCTCCCACTGTCCAAAGCATAGACTCTGAACAGAATCGTTGGCTGATACCACTAACCTGAAACTTGGAACTTAAAGTGGACCGCTGAAACTCTGACATGTGCTGAAGTGGGCACAGAGCCTTCAAACCTTCAGCCAACTGTACGAAAGCCCCATAGGGTTCAACACCAACAACAGTACCAGTAACATTCATAGCTGGCTTCACATCTGCAGGACTYAATAAAAGTTGCTTCACCACAGATTCCTGCAKAWCACAATGCAAGTTGAATGAGATGTCATCACAAAGTGTCTAAACCATTGGCCCCAATAAAATTGTCGCACAGGCAGTGACTGAGRCCTAMTAAATCATTCACTGCCCATGAAACTTATGGATAGTTCAMAGMMTCAGGAAAGCCCTGAGTAATAMCGTTGCCAGATTAGAGACCAAGRTCACACTACCAAGGCACGAGGGTAGAAAGTAKAGAACCTTCAGTGAAGCTACAGAWAGAGCATCCATTACTCGATGACCAATAACACGAGCACGCACTTTCTTTCCCACTTTGTACTTCTTTTCAAGCTTTTCAATATGCTCATCTGAAACATTCGAAATCTGTTCAAAATCAAGTAAMCCCCCCCSKYMAACAAGTCAGCATTAAGAAGGAATAAAACAGAAAACGGTGACAGGATTAAGAAGACTTGTTAACACAATGTAATAATCACTCATCTCAYGGGCAAATTCATTCAATGACACTCATAGCAAATACATCCCACTGTTCAGATAAGGAATATTTGACAAAACATAACGATAGACCTGGTCTAAAAAAATAAATGAAGATATTCTGAAGAGATACTGACATGGACATAGCCAGCAGCGGCGTTCACTTTGCTCGGAAGCTCAAGAAGCATCCCRATTGTTGCATCCACACGACGAACAACTGCATTTTCAAAAACATCGCCAATATCCACTGCCTGCAAAGGAATTAACAACAAATGACATCGCTGAGATCAGTGAATCATATCTTATGATATGAACAATATGCAGCACAAATTAACCATGATCCTCCCCAATTGAATCACCCAAAAAGTTGCAAGATKATAACATCAAGGATTTTAGCATCGTAAAGAGGATTCCGAACAGTGAGAATACCATGGCTGGGGTAACGTTGTTTAGAAGCTGAGGGTTCAGAGTTAATCCAACAGTTTTTGCAACAGGATCTATGTAAAGAATTCGAGCTTTCACCTGCACGCAGCAACAATCACTTTAGAATCTTTYCACGATTGAGACCTCCTTCCATGACGTTTCAGTTGACAAAAAAGCAGTTAAAGACCTTCCGCAGGAGCATCAGAACGTAAATGCTTTGAAAACGAAATGGTGAATCCTAGAGCAAAGAAGTAAGTTCCCAGACCAGGTGAATGCAGCAAGGCAGAAGCTTCCTGACATAAAAGTATAAGCACGACTAGGTTCCACACTAACAACAAGAGCGTGTATTCTTGAATTAATTAAGACTGCAGCACAGTGTAGAYRGTACTTACTCGCTGRTTTTCACTGTATTTTTTACTCCAGTCAGCACCAGGCAGAGGATCTTCAAGATGAAATATGTCCACCTAGACAAAGCCAAGTCAAAATAAACGAGTGCAAGAAGATCGACGACCACTAGCCGAGCAAATTTGGGAAGCAGGAGCGAAAACAGAAAATGATAGCGGATCAAGGCTGTTGGGAGAAATTACAGTTCCGGTGAAGTAGGTCAAAAACGATAGCAAAAGGCCATTCTTCAGAACTGCTCGTACTCGAGCATTCACCATGGCACCAGGAGTGAGAAGCTCAACAGTTAAACCTGCAAACTCCTTCACCTGAAATGGAACTCCTGAAGGAATCAATAATCTATCCCAAGTGTCTGTATGACTGGGAGGAGAGTTTCCCAAAACATCACTAGAATACCAGACTAAAGTATAATATCACTGCATCCAAATGAAAATAAAATATARAATGTGATAAAATAAAAAACAAATAAAACAATATAACCAAGCAACAGCTTACAGCAGTCTGTATGCACAAAACTTATCGGTTAGCGACATGTCAAGCATGATAAGAGTAAATCATGATATGAGAAATACCATATTACTAGCAACCAGACCAGGACTGGCCTTCAAACCAATTGCACCCCGTTTCTTATCCACTGAGATAACCACTCCTTCCACAAGTTGACCTTTGTGCAACTTAGATGTCTCCGTTCCTGATACAAACACATGCCAACACAGGTTCACTTAGGAAAAGACATGCTGATAGCTCTATATATATATATATATATATATATATATATATATATTGCAAGAAAAATCAGAACTTTCACGATAATAAGGTCGGAAAGGAAGCCAAGTATGAGATCAACTGGCAAGAAGAAATAAATCTGATTACCCAGTGCAGCAAATGTAGGTCATAAATAAAAAAAGTGCTAAGAAAGTAAGAGATGCGTCCTACAACAATACTGAAATGGGCTATAAAAGCAAGATTTCCATATTTCATGAAAATCTTTGAACCAGCTTGAATAGGTTAAGTATAAAATTTTAAAGCATTGTCGACATACCATCCATATAGTTCCGGTGCAATAAGAAACCCGATAWAGCAGGAACTCCGAATGAAAGCAGATAGCCATGGTCTTCAATACTTGTAACTATGGCAGACAAGGCCTGCAAAACAGATTTAAACTCGAAAATTTCATGAGACCCGTAGTCCATCGTAGAGATACTTGAGAGACATCTTACAGCAATCGAAAGTCATATCCGACTTCRGAAAAATCAATAWGCRTAGGTCGCTTTMGTTTTACCTGGCCTTCGTGWACAGCATCAATTGAAAGTCCATCGTAGAGATACTTGAGTTTCAAAGACAGCTCAATACGACGGCCCTTCTTCTCATTTTTGCTGTCCTTCTCCGACTTCCCACGACCCTTTTTTTCTTGAACAACCTCAAGCTTCCGCACAGTGCAAGCTACTAATTGCCCAACACTAAACAGATCGGACAGAAGAGGGGCTTCCTGCAACTCCGTGCATCCAAATTCAGCACTCACAATATTTAAATCCTTACTCCATTCACTGAGATCCACACCAAGAGCTGGCGATGTTGGTTAGGGTTGGAGATGGCGATGGCAAGAGGTGACCTTGTTAGAGAAGCGATGTCGAAGTTCACCGGTGTAGTTCGTTGCAGCTGGTGATGGAGCTCGATCGAGAGCYGGGGCTCGAGAGAACCTGCAGCTTATGAAACGTTGCTGTGAGCCGCAGCAACGACTGGATTTCGCAATCTTGGGCTTTGTCTGTCTCTGTCGATGGCGGTTTGCGACGGCACTTGTTGTGGAGCGTTGTTGACGATCCTGAACTCGGTGCCCTGCTGTTGCATAAGGTTTCCCCAGAACAGGACATTCGCTGGGATCCCATCTGCTCTTTTATTCCCCGTTTCTTGCTCAAGGGAATCATCGTCGTCCGATTCCTCTCTTTCGTCTCTTTCCTGGAGCATGTGTTGATCCTCTGGTTCCATTCCTCCCAGTCTTCGCGGCGTGCTCATCCTCTCATTACGGAACACTTGAACACTGGCCGAATCCGCCATATTTTGGGAGACGGGGTCGTCTTCTTCGGGTTCCAAGACRTCTCTGCACAGCGGACACGTCGAGTGCGAGTACAGCCACATGTCGATGCACTCCAAGTGAAAGCGGTGATTGCACTTGGGCAAGGTGCGCCCGAGTTCGTCTTCCTGGAAGTGCCCTAGACAGATTGCGCACTCGAGCGCTCCCATTTCGATGTCCGCCTTGAATATGAACGTCGGAAGAGCCTCCAACGCCGCCTTGTTCAGCCCTACCACCATGTTGATGTCGAGCATCTCCGCGTCCAGGAGGATTGGTGAATCTCGGCTGCGACGCCACCTTGAGGGCCAGAAGGAGTAGGACTCTGGCGTCCGTGTACTCCACGCCCACTTGGCGTAGATGTGGAGGCAAATCACGAAGAACACGACTGCGAAGAGAATCGCTAGGGCCAGYACCAAGATTTTGGTGGTGACTATGTACTTGTCGTCGTCGCCGTTGGTGAGGCTGTTGGTCACCGTGGCGCCAGGGTTGTTAGCTGCAGGCATGTACGTCATGGACCTCGAATAAGCCTCCAGCTTCCCTGACGGGTACATCTTGTGGCTCCTGGCGCAAGGTTCTCGAATTTCAGCAGCACAAACGCAAGACTTCAATTTTCTGAAGCCTCAATCCTCCAGCTTTGACGTATACATCTTGTGGCTCGTGGCGCAAGTTTGTCGAATTCCACTACACAAACGCAGGACTGGAACTACCCTCAATCCTCTCCTTCGATTTTGATTCTACCTTTCGGAGTCCTTCCTCTACCCTCTGCAGGTGCTATAACAGCGGCCATGACAGGAAGTGGATCACTAACGAATATCTAACGCAAGATTTTCTATTGTGTCACAACATAGCTAACGAATTTGAAGCTTGCTCACCGACAGGAGGTTGTAACAGAAGGATTTGCGATATTAGGTTGGAGGCTCCTGCAGTTTGCGCASCAGAACTTGTGTGCACTTGGTTGTAACTCTAGCTAGCAAGCATGTATCACATAACCTGCTTCGTAGAGGAGTGTGGCAGTGCTTTGGCGTGGCCTTGTTCTTGAGCTAAAGAGATGGAAGCAGCACGCGGTTGACAAGCGTCTGAAAGGTTTGGTTGACTCATATTGTGGACCAGTTGAGCAGATTAAATGGTCAACTTGAGTTGACGAGATTTACCATGATGTGGACTGGGCCATGGAGTGATCTCTTGCTTGTGGGAGGCTCCCAAAGGCTTGTCTCATACAGCGGATGAGGTGGGCGAAACTGTACCTTCGGAGAGACATCTTTTGAAAAAATTCAGGTCGGGTCGCCAAAGTACGGCTGAGCTGTGGCCTTGTCACTGGCCTGTTGAGACAACATTAAAGAAGTAACATTGAGATGCTGAATTGATGGATTGGGAGGTTCGAACATCTCAATGTTGACTTTTTGATGCTGTTTTCTTCAGAATGTTTCAGCRAGGGGTTTGCACTTGCGCTTAGAATTAGCCTGTTGTGAACTGATGGAGGCCCGTTAAGACCTTTAGTTAGATTCAAATAACATGTTTTTGATACAACTGAATCAACCCAAATCCGTTTTTAATAAGTAATTAAGAGTGAGGCCTCGTCATCTTAGGGGTTCAAAGAAGAGACGGCCTCTCCACCTCGAGGTGTTTATCCATTTCCAGTTTAATTTGAAATTTAATTCAATTTTCAAGTAGATTAGTCAAGCGCTTCCATTAGCGGCGTGACCGAATGTTTGCCTCATGGCATGCAATCTCTTGTCGAAAGCTGCCCGTGAGGATGTCGACGAGACATGGACGTTTAAATCAGTTCAACCACTCGGGCAGTTTGTAACTAGCTCCCCTCGTAAAAGGTTTCAAGTTCCGGTGCCTGTCTGCATCTTCACTTCGTACACAAGTAAGCTAGGGCGTCACTTTGTGATAACCTTGGACCACCAGGTTGCTGGTCATTCAACTTTGAACCCTTCTTTGACTGTTGAAAGGAGGAAAGAATTCAAGAAAAACTTGAAAAATAGAAAGGCCCTGAAATTTGTCTTTCTCTGAAACCCAATCTCCGAAAGCTAATCCCTTKGCAGACTACAGTCACGTGCACGTCTGCCAGCCCCATTGTACGTGAAACGAAACGCTGATATCTTGCTTCTGCCTCCATTCAAGTTAATTGGGTGCAAATTAAGCTTCACCAATTGGTAGGTCTGAAGTCCATAGCCATAGACGTGTATTCCACGGATCCGGACTCAGCTACATCAACCAAGACATAGCTAACTACCACCTCTGGTTAARGCATGTCAAGCCTGTATTGTAGTGCGTTTTTTTCTGAAGGGTAAGGCGCGAACGATCAATTGATAGTAACCAGCTGCGAGCGCCGCACCAATCAGCGGACCGACCCAGAAGATCCACTGCCACAGCATCGTCAACAATCAAGTAAATTCAAAGCTCTCGCCCGGATGCACACACCAAGTTTGCATTCAATACTTCATCTCGAAGGGGTCTAGTATGGAATGTGATTATGCAACGGCACKGAATTAGTATTCAAGAAACTCCACAGCAAACCCTAACCCTAATCTCGACCACCATTGATTTCGCTATGGACATGGCAGAGCAATTTACTTACGTGGTCGGCCCAGGCGTTGTGTTGTGTGTTGAAGATGACGGCTGCGCCCAGACTGCGAGCAGGGTTGATGCTAGTGCCGGTGATGGGAATGGTGGCCAAGTGCACCAAATACACAGCGAACCCGATGGGCAGCGGAACAAGCGCCTGCCACGGTGCGTAAGCAATGTCAAAACATCGAAATGCAGATGTGCTCAAATCTCATCAGCAATGGAGCATAATCAATGTTAAATCACCGAAATCGAAGTGTAGTCAAATCTCAACAGCAACGGAGTACAATCAATGTCAAGTTATCGAGATGCAAATTTGCGCACATTTCAAGAACAATGGAGTATAACAATGTCAAACCAACAAATCTCAACAGAAATGGAGCACAGTCAATGTCAAAACATCGAAATCCTAATGTGTTCAGAATTCATCAGCCATGGAGTATCATCAATGTCAAGTTATCCAAGTGTAAATGCGCTCCAATCTCAATAGCAAACGAAGCAAAGCCAATGTCAAATCATAGAACTGCCAATGTGCTCAAATCTCAACAGCAATGGAGCACACTCAACGTCCAGTATTCCTATCTCAACAGCAAATGAAGCACAGTCAATGTCAAATCGATCTCTGAAATGCGAATCTTTTCAAAATTCAACAGAAATGGAAATGATCGATTAATGGAGATGACTCTCAGAAGACGACTTACAGGCACATGTGAATCACGAGCCGTGCGCTTCGCATCCGTGGCAGCGAACACCACGTATACCAACACGAAGGTGCCAACAATCTCMGCGCCTAAGCCACCGCCCTTGGTGTACCCATGAGCCACGGCGTTGGCCCCGCCTCCCTCCCTTTGGTAGAAGCCCGGCTGGAAGCCTTTCACGATCCCGGCGCCGCAGATGGCACCCAAGCATTGGCAGATGATGTAATACAACGCCCGGTTGAAGGATATCTTGCGCGCCAGGAACATCCCAAACGTAACAGCAGGGTTGATGTGCCCTCCTGCATGCAGGCCATAGGATATCAGAATTTCACACTAACCCAAAAAATCATAATTTTAAAATGAGAGTTTCCATTGATCATTTAGTGGAAAGTATAACTTGAATGGAAAAAATCCATGTATCAATCGATTGAATGAAGAACATTGCATCTATTGGTTCAAGCTAGTGGTTGTTTGAATAAATTTAAAGCACCAATTAAACTCTGCAAAACTGCTAAAAAAAAAAAAGTGGCCAAATATGTCGCTTGTACCGACCTCTATCATTGAGAGCAACTCACAACCTCACTTTGAGACATTCATACACCTGCTGTAAAATCTCCAACACATTGGACTCTTCTACAAAAAGCACTGATCATAATGCCTCATTTACTAAACTTAGCTCTCTCCATGGCTATGTACATCTTCTAAAACAACACTCTAATTTACAAGCGTTAAAAATATTTTTTAAATTGACATAAATTGTACTCCGTATTATTTTTATATACACCAACATTTCTGGTTTCTGTGCTTTCTGGTTTCCGAAATGATTTCTGGTTTCTGTGCTTGAAGAAGAGGAGAAGTTCTCACAACTGCTAGAGAATTTTTGTAAACAACAGCTAGTCGGCCATAGAAAGAGCACCCGAAACGAAACGGGAAAATCAGAAATCAAAGGAAGATCGACTATTAATACATCTTTGTTTACCTCACGAGATTGTGCACTAGGCACTGCGGCGAAGCGGCAAATACGAAAAATCAGAAGACAGAAGCTTACACAAAGTTTCCCTGTTGGCGCGAAATACGTTGCTACAACAGCATTAAGTACTAGCGGTTGCAACACATCATCAAGGACTTGACAATGGTTTTGTTGCGGTACCATATTGTGGCACAAACTTAAGCTGGCATGGTCTATTGCGAACGTAACCATTTCTAAAGTGCTGCAAACGTTTTTGCATTAGTCTTGGGCAAGAAACCAATGCATGCATATCTATGCCTAAACAGTTGCCGATGCTATTGCAACCGCAAATAGTTGCAATCAAATGCATACTATTAGTTGCACAGTCACTGTTGTACTGAACCTTTGTAAAATAGGTGTCTGTCGGTCGTTCCCTGAGGCCAGGGTGAACTGACCCCCTCATTGCCCCTTTTCTTACCCCAGGGGAAAACACTGAAATTCTTTCATCTGCCTCCTATGACAAAATTTGCAAATTCTGAATTCATATTTGCAATCAGAGGCCCCAAATTAGCTAGGGATCGTGAAGAAATACAAAATAAACGCGGCACAAAATAGGGGGCAGTTTTTACATTTACCCTGTGACAGGGGCAATGAGGGGGTCAGTTCACCCTGGCCCGTTCTCCCTGAGCCGTTACAAAAAATGAGGCAATCTCAGCCTTTGTATAGTACGAGTGGTGCACGGTAAATTGTGAACCGGGAATGGCAATGCAGCCGAGAATCAGAGATCGATAATCTCCCTGTGAACGTTGAAAAGCATTGGCGAGACATGTGTACAGATAGAGGAAGAAGCTACTGTAGCTAGAAATTATAGAAGCAAGCAGGGTTAGCTAGCTGGTACCCGAGATGCCTGCGGTGCAGTAGACGAGGACGAAGATCATGCCCCCGAACGCCCACGCRATCCCCTGTGTCCCCACGCCGAGACAAGGATCGTCTTTCCGCTTGCTGCCCATCACGGTCTGGATGGTGATATACAAAAACAGCAGGCTGGACATGAACTCCGCGATGCCGGCGCGCCAGAACGACCAGCGCGGCCACTCCTTCTCGTCCACGAACGGCTCATCTGGGGCGTCCTTGTATGGCTTCTTCGAGTTCAGGCTCTCCKCGGAGATCAGCGACGGCGCGTGCGTGCCCAGCGCGGACGGCTCGCTGTACTTCGTCGCACCCACGGCCACATCGTCTTCCCGGTCTTGATTCATCCTCACTAGCTATCGAATGTTGTATTCCCGAACGTCAATATCACCTGCCAAACTCACATACAAGTACACCGTTTCAACTTACAATTAATGAGCCTCTAGCTTGATTCTGCTATTTCACATATTATGGATTCATTCTGGAAACTTAAGCGCTCTTCTTGGCATTGGCTTGGCATGCATTGGCAACTTCGAGTTTCAATGACGGAGTGATGTGCTTGTGCACTTGACAGGTTGAAACGATCCTTTGCTCGGTTAGCAGCTAGCTAGCTAGCAAGCTCGTTCTAATACCCACGTCACCCCAATTCGTGTATTCCGGTACCAGGTGCAACTTTCCTAGCTCAGTATTGTATGTTACCGTCAATATTCCACAAGTGATATTCCACAAGCCAAAAATTGTAACTTATATCCTCACTAAGGACTAATTTCWGGCCTCGCTGCCTGAACCGCGCCAATGTGTCTTGAACTAGCATTTGGGCGAGAATCGAATGGGGTCTGCGCGCGTAAGATTTACGCCTCACCCTGACTGACTGACTTAATTACGATACATTGGCCACTGGCACTTCCTTTCTTCATGCTTGGGCGAAGTGTAACTAAGCTTGCATGTGTGTTGAGAACGGTGTTCGAAACTCTAAGATACGTACCGACGATATGCTTGAGCCGAAGACGCGGTACGTGCAGCTTCAAGAATTATTTAGACTATCACGCAGTATCAATGATGTTGGTATTTTATATGTAAATAAATTCTCAATCATCATCTCCTCACTTCACTATCAGTTTGAAAATTGAACAACTTAACTAATCGTACCCCAAGAGATCAATCGACTCCACAATTCATTCGCGCTAGCTCCTTCTTAAGTAAAACCCTGAGTTATCCTTCTTCTTCTTCAGAAAGATCTGTCTTACGAACTGACCCATATATTACGCTAACAATGATCGACTATCTCAAACCTGCGCTCGATCTTCGGCTGGCGCCACGACTCAAAACAATTGAATTCGAGCCAACCTTCAATTCAGCACGTGAAACCTAGCGAGCGATGCTGTTCGTTGAAGTTGGTTAATTGACTGCTGGGAAGTACCTCGATCAGTGTCCAGGAGTGTACCTCGAGAAGGAGAGTGACCGGTCGGGCCTCTGTGCTTGCTTGCTTGCTACCTGTTGTTGCTGCTTCACCAGCTCGCACGAGGAAGATGAAACAGAACGAAGTCGTYTGGTAGACGGTCACGAGTGAGATCGGTATCTACACTAAATAGTGAAACTAGGTTGCCTCTCACTAATTTTTCGACACTCCACACTATATAAATATTTACTGTACATGTACAAGAATGCTCTATTTTCAAATTAGTTATTGGTGTAGTTGGGACTCACGAACCTCCATGTGTAGAATTGGAAGTATTTGTAGAAATATCTATTGAATTTGATGGCTTGTAGAGTAACTTTCTTGGGGTAAGGCAACCTAATTGTAAAAGGCAACCTAATTTCACTATTTAGTGTAGCTAGCTAGTACACCGCTTCAGTCAATTCGGGACTTGCAAAGGGACTTGTCAATGGCTGATTCTACTGTAAGTTATCTCCGCCTACGGTCCGACCCTTCGAAGAAGATGATTCTCCTTCACTCAGTCCCATCTACCTTGATGGCTTCACATGCGCAATTGAGCATTATTTATTATTGAAGTTCTATCCTTCGGCTACTGTAGCTCAATGCTTCTTCGTACTGTAGCTATTTAGGTACTAGGCTGTAGACTTTGCAGTATCTATACTCAAGACTTATTATTTAGTACAGACCAATCAAGCTACAGTAGTGATGTACACTAGTACGTGGAAAGTAAGTTCGGCAGTACGTCTGGTCGTTCTAGAGACAACAATGTAATGATCACGTGTGCCGAAGTTCGCTACACTAGCTACAATACAAATTGGTGCACATTGTTCAGCTACTGTAGCTGCAATTGATCGAGTACGTACAGTAAGTTCTAGCTATTTAAGTTATTTAGAATAKGGCTTCGATCGCCTCAGTAAATAATTATATCCTCACCTGAGTCATGGCATACACCAGGTACTGTACTGTCCAGCAGCTCTTTAATTTGTTGCCTTTGGAAAACCCTGACTCAAAGATATTAATGTTTTGATWCCTCTGAAAAGCGTTACAGCTTGCGACAGAACCCCAGGCTTAGTTGCAGCTCTGGAACAGTTGAAACGCATGCATTTCATATAATTATCTAAGTTGTTCTCATCGATTTTCTTTTTCTTTTTCTTTTTTAATTTGGAGTTGTAATAAGTTTGCAACTTGATCTACTGGCTAGTAGTTGCTGCGCCGACGATTCTGCACAAAGTAACTGCTATGGAGTGTGTATATTTGACCTATAGGAGGAGTGAGTCTCGAWTTCCGGCTACTGTAGACATTTATGTTAGAATCGACGGCTCCTACAGATGATCGGAAACTAAAACAGTGCAAGGAGTCTGTAAATGGAACTGAGTGTAACTTGTGCCGTGAAAATGTTCTTTCACTCCGTGCATGATTTGGTTTGAGGGACTGCATCCAGTGATTAGGGTGAATGCGGTCAAGTGCTGCTTTCTGCTGCTGCTGAGGTTGCAGTGCTTAATCGCCGCTTCTAGTCTGTAGAATAGTATTATCTGAAAGTGTGGAGAGTGTCAATCACCACACAAACAAAATCCAAATCCAGCCTTCTATACATAAATATTAGAGACTTGCATGTTTTGAAATTTGGCAGGATTACTAAATGTCATGTTAAGATTCACCTACAACAAACAAAATGCAAAAAGATTTTTTCCTACAAATTTTATTGTAATTTAAAGGCAATGAAGGTGAAATCTAGGTAAAAAAATTCTTGCATCCCTTCACCACACAATGTGCGGTCATTGGGTGGTGATACAAGATTTGGTACAGATCACAATTTCACTGCAGAGATTGTATTTAATTCAAGGGGACTCTAGAAATTCTGATCACAATTTCCATTGAACTCCTCTTCATTTCTTTGTCCACCAAAAATTTGGAAATTTGGAGCAAGACATTCGTCCACAATGCTGAATGCTCATCTTTTCCTTAGATGCACGCTTTACAAGAGTCCTACCTCAACCATTACACTACAATAAGCTCATTTGTTCTTGTACCACTGGCTGACTTCTAGAATAAGATAGCTACTCAAACTTCCTCATCACCTCCTCGATCATCACAATAGCCTCTATCAAATGCCAAGCCTCCTCCTCTTTGGTCCAGAGCCAATATATTCCACTTACCTTAACTTGGAATAGGCCTAGGGGAATGTACATAGGGTGAGTGCTATATTAAATTTTAAAGTTATGTGAACCAAAATCTCCATGGAAGGTAGATAATTGATTTAAAGAATTTTATACATGCAAACTAAAGTACCTTACAAAACCTCATATTAGGGATCGTATATGTAGTTCTAAGATTGAGTTCTTCCACTTGTGGTSAAAAAGTGCGTACTTTCATCAAAATTTTGGCGACATCCATCCATTCAAAATTGTAGAATATTTTGGAAAGTAGTCCAAATTTTTTTCAGACCTGCAACTCAGTGAAACTGAATCAACATATAAAATCTCTGCATGAGAATTTGACGGTGGACATCACACCGCCTATCTCTTATAGTCTCTGCAAGCAAGCTGCCCAGCCTGCCCTCAGAACATCTAGACCCACGTGTCAGAGTCAGGGACGCTGGGACGGTTCACATTTTTCACCAGGGCCAGACCCAAGGACCAGAAACCAATGGAACCCCCACTTTGTAACATATTACCATGCAAAGCGAGAGCCCAAGACAAAAAAAAATAGCAAGGGTACGGTAGTATGCTCTAAATGTGACCTTTTAAGGGCTTATTTGCCTTTTTCATGGGTTTTCTATGGATGAAAATAATTTTAGCTTATTTGCCTTTTTCATGGTTTTCTGTGGATGGAAATATTTTTAGCTCATTTCTTAGAGAAAGAGAAATAGATGCACAGTGTAATTCAACTAGTTTTGTATTTTTCCATGCATTATTGAATTAGTCATAATTTTTCAAAGATTTATGTCATACGCACCTATTTCTAACTATGGGTCCCTCAAGATCAACCCACTTGCAACTTGTAAAGAGATGCCCAAGACCAAACCAAACCAAATTATTTGCTCCTACAATAAATAACAATTCTCAATTCAATCAATGGTTAAAGAGGTCCATTTGAGGACCATTCAACAGTTAATTACAAGAGCAGTTTGAAGAGGATAAGGGAGAGGCACCCAATGGCATCCATGTACCCAATGCCGTCCCTTTCATGCATTCATTCTAGAACATAAATGTAGCGGGACTGTAGATTGCTTATTATTTTAGGTCAAAGAAATAAGCCATGTACAGCCTACCTACATTTATAGCCTCAAATGATTATGTCTTGCAGATTTGGATGGCATTGGGTACATGGACGCCATTAGGTGCCTCTCCCTTAGGCGCTTTTAAAACAAACTACTAGAATTGCACTTTACATGGTCTTGAGGTCATTGCAAGAAAGACTGACCAATTTTTGTAGCGTTTTGCATAGTACTCATGATTTTTTTGGAGTACTATATAATTAGAAAAAAAAATAGAAAAATATTTTTGATGCATATTCCTTCAAGAAGAAGGTACCCTAGGAAGGAAATGTATAGAAAAATTCTCTAAGTAGGAGAACTAGAAAAGTGAAAAATCTCATGAAAATAGGTACTTTGATGTTTTAATTTTTAAAAATAGGGAAAACAATTTTTTTTTAAAACTAAAAATTGGAAATTTGGGAAGACTTCATGGTGAAGAGATTTCACTAAAAGAATGATCTTAAAACCATATTGTTTGTTCACAAGTGCGCGCGCAAGAGAGCCCTGTTCGCACCAATGTAGAGGAAATAAAAGAATGTTTTTTTAAATTCCCTTTGGTAGATACATGCATGCCTAGTGTGGGAATAGACCATAGAAATTTTATCTCTAGATAATTAATTTTGAATACTAATTTTGAATATTAATTTCCCCAGTACTAAAAAACTCTAAACTGCAAAGCGTGACAAATTAGTTAAATCAGAATTTAACTATAAAATTATTTTTTTAAATTTCTAAAAAATAAGGGATCTGATTGCTATCAAGTTAGACATCTCCTATAAAAATTTCAAGTTGATTGGGTTCATGCTCCAAAAGTTATAGCACATGACAACTTTGTCATTGCAAGTGTGATGCAAAATAGGACCAGTCTTTCTTGCAATCACCCTGAGATAAACCTCAAGAGACCATAGCTGGGTCATATATATTTATTATAAAATTTGAATCCTGCAAGTTAAACACAAAACCAAACATGGAAAGAATGTGGAAAAAAATTAAACATCTTTGAATATACAAATTGCAAGATAATAGCCTTCAAAGTTAAGAGAAAATTTTCTTTTTCAAATTTATACAACGTGGTTAATAAAATTTGACTCTTGGAATGTGAAATTGAAACTAAAATTAGTTATTTCTTAAAATTTTCATATCATATCATATTAGTTACATACATACCAAATTTCAAAAATAAATAACGTATTTAGCAAAAAAATCCCAAATTGTCCAATCGGGGGGACAATAACTTTTCACCTGTGCATCCATTTAAAGTTTGTTTTTCTCCCCTAAAACAGCACWTGGTATACATACATTGTGTCAAATTTTTAAAAGCACCCATTGAAAATTCACTTTGTATAAACCTATTCAAAGATTCAATTGTCCATGGAACAAACAATTGTCTTTCATTGGGTAACTAAAGGATGATAATTGTTAAAACGTACATAAAATCATCAACTTACAATGTTAATATACAATGATTTACAGAAAAAAATATTCCTATAAAAAAAATGGTTTTAAGAATAATTTTATTGTTGCTACTCAAGAGAAATTTTGAAATTCGTAGCGGACATCCCATTGCAGTCAAAAGCATTGCAGGACCCCATAGTAGACATTTAGGGAATGACCCCATTATGGATTTTTCAATAAATGAGATTGTGGCCACAATCAATGCCTACACTTGACAGTAATGGAGTGATTGATGACTACATTTGGAACTTTTGACTTTTCAGGGTGATTTCATTGTAGAAAGTGACTTTTTCAGGCCTTCCACATTAAAAATTATTGTGACTACTTTAGAAGTTTAGGCGTGTAAGATGAGCATCCTGGATATAGATTTTGTTGGTTATAGGATAGTTTAGAGAATCTTTTGGGCCATGATGGGTTGAACACTTCAAAAATTCATAGAAAATTCACACTTTGTTGAAAAAATATAAGTTCAATTGCAATCATTTTTGCTCACACTTGTCTTTATGTGGGGGGATTATTTGAATTTTAGCAATGGCATGAAGGCAAACTCCTAATTCCTAACAATGTTCTTTTTTGGGTGGTTCGGACAAATGGTTTAGGGGCCTTTCTTTCAAGTTGGTTTAGAATTTCCTAGCTCCTTTATTTTGGAGGCTTGAATTGGAGAAGGCCAATTTTGAGTATATAATTGTTGTGTGCAAATTTTGTATATGCCAGCTTCGTACGACAAATGAAAAGAGGAAATTGAGGCATTTAATTGCCTAAAAAGCACACTGGATTGCTTAACCTTAACCCTTTAGTAACCGGTCGACCACATTTTGGTCAATTTTTGGACTCTAGATTCATTCTAGGTCAAAGTACATCTAATTTGATAAAACTCGAAGAGTAATGAAGTTAGAGAATCTTTAGATTCTCAACTTGAATCAAATTGTTTGGCAAGGCATGCAATAACAAGTTAACTAGGCCAGTTTCAATGATTTTGTGTTGGCCTATGAAATGCACAAACAAGCTCCAATTTGGACAATTTTTTGCAAAACACGTTAACCATGGTGACAATGTTGCCTAATAATACCACCATTGTCTAATTCTTCAAATCCAAAGATATGCATGAATTACCTAAGGTAGGAGGGACAAAAACCGCCCATCTAAGACAACTTTTCCAACAAGTTTTATTGAATTTGGACCTTGGATGCAAAAGTTACAACACTTTGAATTAGGCTTGAAATTGTGTGAGGACACTTTCTATCCCTTTGTCATTTTGGGGTTAACCCCTAAAATAATGCCCGAAGCACCCAAATGTGGTGTCGACAAAACTTTGAAGTTGAAGAAAACCTAACTGAGTTGCTATTTTTAGTATTTGGTATTTTTGGTAGATGCCTATTATGGTCTAGCTTCAGCATCAAAAATCCAATCTGGAAAATAAATGACTAGGATTTCTCAACTCAAGATTTTGTGCAAGGGTACCCTGTGTAATCCTGACTTTTCCTAGTGTTGAGGGCTCTTGGAAATGAGCCTCAAATACACTAGATCTTGGAGACAAAATCGTGTAAGAAATTTGTTTGAGAAAAATGTAGAGTAGATTTTGAAAAGCTATAAATTGATTGGGGTTGTACATGTTGGGCCCTATAACCTCATATATTTTGATTGATAAACTTTTTAGATTCACCATGGGAAAAGTTGATTGAAAGTTTTTTGGAGGTTTGACACCTTCTAGGTTAAACATTATAATATTTCAACTCATGAATGATATTCTTGTATTTTCTTTTCCAATGAAATCTCTAACATGTCTAGTTTAAATTTGTAAGGTTACAATTCAAAAAATTGATACAGTTTATGAAAATGTTGTCGATTTTTGTTCAACTTGGAGCAAATTTCTGGAAGCTGAAAACAAGCTTCGGGCATTTAGAGGTTAAACCAACTGTTGGGCTTCTTGCTTGGTCCAAAGGGATTGGGATACTCCTTCTAGGAATCTTTGGGTTGGATTTGACTGATAGAAATTTGGCCTCTTAAACTTTGGTTGTAGTGTGAAGTGCCCCTTAGTTTATTGTGTCCAATGTCATTGGTTGGTTGCGTAGTGCCATAGTGTCTGGGTTCTTGAATAGAGTAGTTGGATTTTCACACAAGGTCAAGAGTGCCAAGTAATGGTCATCATGCCATCAACGATATGTCAAATGCAATAATTTCTTAGTGGATTAGGAAATTGCACTGAATGGAGGCTCATGCTTGAGGGGGAGCACAAGGAACCTCCAACCTTTTTTTTTTTTTTTTGACACAAATGAAACAAAATTCCATTGCACGAAAAGAATACAAAGCAGGACTGCTACAAGTGGCATGACAGGGAGCACAACCCAGACCTAGACACCCCAACCGACACAAGACTAACAAGCAAACAACTGGACCGCAAGCGTAGAGAGGGGCCGTGAGGCTCTTCACAGCCTACCCCACCGATCGAAACACCCCTCAGACTCGCTGGGACCCACAGAACCTCCAACTTTGATTAATAATGTTATGTAATGTCACAAGAAGATCAATGGCACATGATGTTTAGAGTGATGCTTCACGGTGTGGCTGCTTTAGGTAGCATCAAGCTAAGAGGATACTAGTAAAGCATATATACTTTTAATTCAGAACCACTAATTAAGCTAGAGAACATTTGCAATGCAAGCTCAAGATATAAGCTTTATGACGGCAAATGCTGAGGCATTCCACTAAGCCCAGACAATGTTGGGTTCTTTTTAAAACAAATCAATTGAATGCAAAGCCAACAATCCCAACCTCAAATGGAATTTTTAAGCATTCAAAAAAGAGAAAAGGAAATATTCTACCTTAAAAAAAGATTTGTGTAAACAAAGGAAGGTCCTATCGCAAGGCACACATGACAAATTTTGAAGAGCAAAAAAAACTTAAACTGTTTCTATTTTGCAAATCTAACCATGGGATTCTGCACTAGACTAGTACAAGAATGTGTGAAAGAAATTTTAGAAACTTTGACCTTGTAGCTTGGAAGATAATTGTTTTTAAAGTGCAAAAATCAAGGACTTTTATACCTTGAGGGACTAGATTTTGAAGGCATAATTAAATATTTTTTACATAAGATTTTTTACACTAAAGTTTTGAATTTAATAAATTTTTTTATGTTGGACAATTGAATTGAAAGTGTAGGAAAAGAATTTCAAAAAAATACTTTAATTTTTATATCTAAAATTTATTAAGTAGAAGTAGGGTTGAAATAGAAGGAAAAATTAAATTGTTAATAGCTAAGATGGAATTGGAATATGTACAAACCCCAATATAGAGATTGGTGTAGAAAAAAAAACTAAATCTTGTCAAACTTTTTTTTCCATAAAGACAAAAATATAATTTCTACAAACATTATTTTAAATTTCTTATACATCTAAAGTTTTTTCTCCGTATTTTTTGTAGACTTAACCATTAAATTGAGCTTAGTAGAGCTTAAATCTTTCCCCAAGCATTGATTGAAATAAAAATTATATTTTCAAAAAGCTAAATGCGTTTTTCTATCTTAACAAAAAAAAAATTATCTCCTCCAAAATTGAGATAAAAGTAACTTGCTTAAACTCTCATTTCTCCTTCAAGGAGACATTAAGATTGTAGAAGTTAAAAGTTCTTCCACATTAATTTTTTTGGAATCAGAAGAAGAATATGATGTAACATCATCTAAAATCAACTTGATAAATAATTGAATATGGCTCTTATTGTTAACCTCTGAATGTGCGAGGCCTATTTTCAACTTCTAGAAATTTGCTCCAAGTTGAACAAAAACACAACATTTTGATGAATTGTATCAATTTTTTGAATTATAACCTTACAAATTTAAACTAGACATGTTGGAGATTACATTGGAAAAGAAAACACAACAATATCAATCATGAGTTGAAATATTATAATGTTTAACCAAGAGGGTGTCAAAACTACAAAAAAATTTCAATCCACTTCTCGCATTGTGAATCAAAAAGCTCATCAATCAAAATATATGAGGTTATAGGGTCCAACATGTACAACCCCAATCAATTTATAGCTTCTCAAAATCTACTCTACAATTTTCTCATACGAATTTCTTATATAATTTTGTCTCCAAGATCTAGTGTATTTGAGGCTCATTTCCAAGATCCCTCAACACTAGGAAAAGTCAAGATTACACAGGGTACCCTTGCACAAAATCTTGAGTAGAAAAATCCTAGTCACTTATTTTCCAGATCGTATTTTTGATGCTAAAGCTAGACCTTAATAGGCATCTACCAAAAATACCAACTACTAAAAATAGCAACCCAATTAGGTTTTCTTCAACTTCAAAGTTTTGTCAACACCACATTTGGGTGCCTCGGGCATTTAGGGGTTAAACTATCAAAGGTTGGATCAATCATGTTGGAATTTGGAAGTCTAAAAGAAGGACTTTAGATTTTTAGTATGCATTTTTTAGACAACATGAATAAATTACAAATTTTTAGGGTGAAATTATTTTTAAATGCATTTCAACATGCTACTGTTGGACACTAATTGAATAAATGATGATTTTTTAAAGAGGTGATCGTTGTAGGTGTATTCTTAGACAATTTTAGAATCTTGAGACTAATTCATACTAGTGTGTCTTGTGCCATTGTTACATCTAAAATAGAAGTAAAATATTTTTTCAAGTCATTTAACATTTAAAATTCAATAACTTTCACACCATAGTGTGAGAAGTTGTGTTTCTAGTAGGGATGGGAATCTCTATGCACAAAGTAGTGCAAGGGCTTTGTTTTGTGATGTTTGGACATGCCATGTGAAAGTTATGTTTTTTCCAAATAAACAATAATTTAATTCAACTCTTTGATTTTAAGAAATACATACCTGTCACATTGTAGGTCCAAACAACACTCTATTGCACAAAATGGTTAAAACAAACAAAATATGGTACCTAAATATAGTAAAAATCCAAGCTAATTTAATATATAGTTATATTTCACCCATGAATCTATAGTGGTTGGTTTGAAATAAAGGTCATTCATATTAGATATATTACCTTTAGTGATCTATTAAAAAGTGTAGATGTCTTGAAAACACCCCAACTTAATTATTAACCTTTAAACATCTCAATTTTTGAAGATACATTGAAAAAATTGTGATGCTTAAGGGTTTGCCTCTAAATGCCTTTGAAGTAGTCCGAACTACATTTCACAAGCTATATCAAAACTAGCCAAACTCACCAATTTTTAGAATAGATTTGAGCAAATATTAAACAATTGGAAAAATTGGAAAAAAAATTTAGCAATTTTCCATCAATTAGAAGTTGCCAAAAGTAATACTTGTTCATAATTTTGARGTCTTTAATGCACTAGTCAATGCAATGTGTCAAGTATTTGCATTCTTCACTTTGTGGCTTGTACCCCTATGGTTTCAACATTCAATGCACCAAGGTACCCTTATTTTGGGTTGGTCTCAATTACTAAAACTATAAAATAGCATTGTGGAGAAAGTAGGATAATACTTTCTCTACATGTAAATGACATTGTTTGTTGCAACCTTTGTATAATATGAGGTAAAAATGTTCTAAAGTGGTTTTGTGTAAGGATCATTTTTGTTGGTTGAATAGTCATCTATTCATAATGCAACTGTCATTTAAACATGTGACTTGTAAGGAGTGACCAAAGGTACTTAGAACTATTGCTATAGCTGATACTACATTCCAAGCTCATGAACTACATTAACAATACTCTTACATCGTTTTGAATTGCACTTATAGTAATGGTATGAGGTCAAGATTAAAAATTTGAAACCTCCAAGGTTGGTTCAACATAGTGTTACTTCAACTAAATGTTACTACTAGAATACTTGTATGAAAAGTAGTATGATGATTTTGAAATCATCTTGGTTTGTAATAATGATATTCAGAATTGAGATGATGAACGGATTATAATGACACCCGCGCACTATTAAGAACCACATACTATGCCAAATGTCATCTATTCATAATTGCTCACACAATACACAATTATTTTTGTTTGTCCAAATATTTTCCAACATGCATTCAAGAACAAAAATAATGTCAATAATTAAAACACTACAATATAGCTTAAAACCAATGCAAATAATTACTTACCTTATGATATCCTTAATGGAACTGGTATACTGTCTTCCCCAATATAACTCTAAATTTCCACTACTTTATAATTAAAACTCTGAATTTTTATCATTGTAAGCGCATTCAAAGCACACTAAAAGACAGAAAATTATAGTGATGTTGGCAAATGCCGCAAATCACGCTTAACAATGCAAAATTCAACCAATCGCATGATTTTTTGGAGTGCAATTGACCAAATTTTGCAATAGTAAGAGTGATTTATCAATATTGAGTAATTTATTTTTGTCTTTTAGTTTGCTTTTGAAATGGTTAATTGTTGAAGTCCAATGTCTACATTTCAGTTTTTCATAGGGAGTCCTCAATAGTCTAGTATAATTATTCCACCAAAAATAACACTAATTAATTACTATTTTGTAATGAGAACTTGAAATTTCTATCACTCGAAGTGAATTCAAAAGTAATTTGAAAATAGGTACAAGTAAACTCAAATTTAGACAATGGAAACAATGAAAATTAACCACTTCAAAAGTTAGTTGAAAGACAAAAACTATAGAGGAGTGGGCAAATGAGGTCAAATTTGGAAGGGAAGATCCTTTGGAGGGCTTTATTCACCCTAGTTTTTGTAATACTTTTGTCTTTTAGCTAATCTTGAAGACGTTTATTTCATTGCCTAAATTTGAGTGTTTTTGCACCTATTCAAAATACTTTCCGATGTGCTTCCAATGATAACTATTAAAGTTCTAAATGTAAACCGTTGAAAAGTTAGCAATAGAGGAGTGCATTAACCCTAGAGCGTCTCAATTCATCCTCAAAAGTGACAACTTGAGAAAAATCATTATAAAATACTATTTGAAAGCATAATTTGGAATTGGTATACAAATAAAGGTTGTAGTCTAAGAGTTGTAGATTCCATCCGTAAGGTTAGATTCACCAATGCTATTACCAATTTTTGTATAAATTTTGAAATGGAAATTTCAAAATTCCTTCAAAATTTGATAACTAGCAAAATATTACCATTTTTGGAATTTGTTGGAATGGATTTGAAATGAGGTTCTCTTGACATGGTGATTTTTTGAAATTTTTGTGTTCTTAGAATCTATGACCTCATTTTGGCAAATCCAATTTTGAACTAAAGTCAATGAAATTCTGGCTTGTTCAACCATTTGACATACTTGCACATTGGTAATTTTAGAAAAATATATGCTCTAGTAACACCAAATCTAACCCTTAGATAGAACAACAACTTGATCTAATATCTCTACAAATTAGAAAAAACTTTCATCCAAGTAGTTAGGAGGATGAAACTGCACTTTCAATCTGTTTGTTGTCCAGTTTCTAGATGGCAACGCGCTCCAGGGTTAACCCTGGAGCGCTCCGACGTCCAATTTCTGGACGATGAACAGATTGAAAATTTGTTTTCTTTCTCATTACTTCTTGGATGAAAGTCATCTAATTTGTAGAGATACTTTATCAAGTTCTTGTCCTATCCAATGGTTGGATTTGGTGTTACTAGAGCTCATATTTTTCTAAAATTACAATTGTGGAAGTGTGTCAAGCCAAAAATTGCATTGATTTTAGTTCATAACTAGATTTGCAAAAACGAGGTCATAGATTTATAGAACGCAAAAATTTAAAAAAATCACCATATTAGAAGTACCTCATTTCAAATTCATTTCAACAATTTTTACTCAAAAAATGATAAAACTTTGCTTGTAATTGAATTTTGAAGGAATTTAAAAATTTCCCTTTCAAAATTTATAAAACAGTATTGGTGATAGCGCTAGTGAATCTAATTGTACGGATGGAATCTAAAACTCAAAATCTACAGCTTTTATTTGTAAATCAGTCCCAAAATATTCTTCCAAATGGCACTTTTTAACGATTTTTCCCAAATCATCAATTTTAGAAAAAGATCTGGACGTTTAGGGGTTAAGGAGTGAATTCAGGTTTAGGGTCTAGCAATTTATAGAGGAGTGCACAGAATTTGCTGCCGTGCCTGTTAGTTCAATGTGAGTGCAGTTTCAAGCCAGAAATAAGTTCCTGTGTCCTTTTTGATCAGTAGGTTTGTATTTTATATTCAGCAAATAAGGATTGAGTACTTATACCATAGGCTCCATTTTAAATAAAATGTTTGTTGATTCCATTGGAAAGGAAGGATAAAGTACTGAATGATCAATGACCGACCTGGAGGGCCACACATACGGACCTAACTTAACAATGTAAGGACGGGTTGATCACTGTCAGGAAACCATCCTTTTGGGTATAGTATGAATTATCCACTTAATAAAAATCAAAAGCATTCATTGGAGGTCAAACTACCATGCAAGATCTCCCCTTTTTGCACAAAACTCCAAAGTTGAATATATGCACTTGTGTCTTATACTGAAGGGTTCTTTGTCATCCATCAAACCACTCTTGGTCAGTAGCATCCTTACAGGTTTATTGGGGATAATGGAATCCAACGTTGTTCATGGGGGCTACAATGGATTGACTATATTGGTACCTAATTTGACATGGATTTACACTTTTGCTGTTGTTGGTCAATGCACTAATAATGAAATTCAGTGTCACCACACTAATTGATTGCACCCAAATTGAAGTGAAATGTCTGCATTGGTAACCATAATTTGTCAAGACCACTAAATTTTTTGTTTTTCAGGTTACTTTGGAAGTGGTTTCTTTTCTTTGTTGAATGTCTAACTTTAAGTTTTCTTGTACCTATTCAAAGTAATTTTGAATATACTTCTAATGATAATTTTTGTTTAAGTTCTAATTGCAAGACAATAAAAATTTAGGGTTAGATTTGGTAAGATCGATTATACCTATTTCTATTTGGGATGCCCTCACCTTTGAAAGAAGACTTTCAAGTCTAAGTTTACATGCTAATTATGTAAGGTAAACCATCCCATTGCCTTGAGATGACCCGTAGTGGTCACCTAATGATCCCATGACAGTTTTGAGACCATAATCAATGTCTAAATTGACCTCCATAATGTGATTGTTGATTTCATTAGGAGCATCCTACATTTTAAGTGTAAGTCATTGTAGGAAGTGACTTTTCAGGGCCTTCACCATTAGAAATTATTGTGATTGCTTTAGGTGATTAAAATGAGCATACTCGAGACAATTTTTGTTGGTTATCAAGTAGCCTACTAACTCTTTTGGGTAGATCACTTCAAAAATTCATAACTAATTCATACTTTTTCTGGAAAAATCTAATTTCAATTGCTCTCACTATTTCTCACACTTCTTTTTACATAGAAAAAAAATTGAAAAATTCCAACTATGGCATGAGGGCACTCCAAATTCTAACCACAATGGACTACTTTACCTTACACCACATAAAAGTGAAATTAGGTTGTTTTTAATAATTAGGTTGCCTTATCCAAAAAAGTTATCTCAAGAGTTGTGATTCACAGCTTGTTSACATGCAAGAGGTGCATGCAACTCTCTAAACTTGAACTCGTGCACCAACCCATGCCACACATGGTCATAGTTCTGGGTTGGTGAAAATTATGGCATCCATGTATAGTAGCTGTTAGTATTTATATAGTGTAAAACGTCAAGAAATTAGTGAAGGGCAACCTAATTTCACTATTCAGTGTAGATTCACATGCACTTCATACTTTTGCCAGCATGATCTTTATTCAGGCTACCCTTAGAATTAGAGTTGTTCATGGCTTAACAACAGGAAAGTCCAACACCATCAAATATAAATAAATAAAAAGTAAAATTAAAAAGTCATAAAGAGGCATGTTCTAACCCCCGGTGATCATGGTCACCATTTTTCAGCATTTGGAATAATTTTTTTTGTCATTTGGCAAATGTCTGGTAGCAAATGTACTTCCAATACTATTGTAAAGGCCAAAGCCAGTGGTAAGAATCTCGGGCACTTTTGTAAACCGGCCAGCCAAGTGGTTGCAAATGGCTTGACTGACTACAGTGCCGTAGTTGCCTGTAGTTTAGACGTAGTTAGGAAGCAAAGGCATGGTATTGGTACAAAGAGGGAATTTTTTTTTTTTTTTTTTTTTTGAAACATACGACCCATGAGGGTCGCAGCGATATAAACAACCAATAAAGGTCACTGCGAGGACTGACACAACACAACCACAAAGAGGGAACTTTCAAAGCTCAGCATGGCATGCCTGAAGATGGAAGCCACTGTCATGGAGACGGAAGGTACTCAGAACTGCCCATTACCACCATCCATCCAATTTTGACACCCACGGAACCCTCCTATTTGCGTTAGTGATGCAACCCATTACCACAAACTTAGAATCCTTGTAACCCTTGAAGGACAAACTCGTGGCTGTGGAAATCATGCATTTTTGATAGCGTGTGACATCATCTACTTTGAAAAACCAAATATACTCATTGGAAGTCCAAGTACTAGAAAAGAAATTCCCTTTCCACTCCTAATACCGGGGATGAAAAGTTGCAATTCTCTCCTACACGGTTTGATTTCTTGTCATCGAGAGGACACAAAACGTCCGCCGCGGCATTCAAGGATTAACATCGTAGGCCCATGTTTTATCAAGGGTCTTATCATGCTTTAACACTTCACCTTTCGAAAAATCAGAGACAATTAGTTTTTTTCAAATTGTCTTCATTCTTTTTGCAAATGAATTCTTTTAAATTGTTCTATCTCTAAAAAAATATGGGAGCTCACAAATAGCTTCTCTAAAGTACCTAGGTAAGTAAATTTGTATGGTGATGGACAATTCTACTTTAGTATGTGAATCGCGGACATGAGAACTGGAGAACTTGATAAGCTTACTGTAACATGTTTTGGATGGAAAATTGCAACCTCAATGGTTGGTGCCARCTAAGAAATTTGGACTAGTGATTGTATAGTAGACTAAAAATGTTGTAATAAATGAATGTTACTCCATCACTCATGGAACTATTTGTTTTCCCCTTGACTCTTGAAAGACACTACAACTATGATGAGGCTGAAAAGTGGTCAATGGATGACTCCATTGTTCAATGTAGAAACAAAGTGAATGGATCCATTGGTCCATTGATTGGAGCAAATTTGGGCAACTACTTTGGTCATAAGAAGCAATTTCCTTCAAAGGCTCAATGAATACAAGCTTTCAATGACTATGTGATGTATTTGAAATATGTAAAAGAGTGATTGAGGTCAATTTTGTGATGCATTTGATATTTGCTAGAAAAATTGCTTGATGAAGAGTTTCAAATTTGTATTTGGTCATTTTACACAATAAATAAGCTAAAAAAAGATTTCAAGAATATTAAGAATAGGTTATTAAAAATAACTACAAATAAGTATGTATCAAAAATACATCAACAGTAAAAAAAAGGTATTGACCTTTGGTTGTTCCTTCATGATGTAACTAGCTTTGTAATTACTTGACCTAATCTCAGTATAGGCAAGTTTGAGCCATTCGATTGTCTTGCATTTGCATTTTCAAGATCACCTCCCAAAGATACAAAATCAATTGTTACAACTCTCTACTATATTGTTTGTTTTGTCATAACTTTTAGAGCTTTTTAATCTTTGTGTTTCTCATCTTTACGAATCACAAACTCACCTTGAACTTGCCTCCATTGTTACAGAAGCACCTTGACGAGCCTCATCTTCCCTAAAGTCTTGACCTACCTCTTAAGTCAAAAATCTAGGTTAATAGTGGTAGACTTTGTATTCTACGTTTGGATTTGAAGTTTCAGCATTGTTTAGGGTTTCACATTTTACAAGCTTGCTTCCAATGTTGGCAAGCACGAAGATGGATGGTGATATGTTGCTACCGAAGCATATATGGAACAAGGAAAGCAAGGAATTGCGCAATGCCATTCATGATGACTGGAAGAGGAAGGCCATAGACAGTGCAAAAAAGAGAGCAGTAGCGCAAAATGTTGATTATCCGACTTTTGCAAATCTGGTACGATTTTTGATTTCTCGATTAATGTAGACGGATTAGGTTATGCAAAGGTTGCAGTCGATCTGTTGCACTTCCCTTGAATAATTTCTCAATTTTTTCAAATCAGCTACCACGTCAAACGTTGTTGTGTAATTCTACAATTTGTATGACACCGGCACGATCCGTAGTTTGAACTGAACTGATGACCTTTATGTGCTTTATGCCTTGATTGCAAACTACAAGGTTTCTGTAGCACATCTCAAACCTGTGGAGAGGAAGATGCCACGGGAAGGAGACGAGGAGCACATGAAACATTTTTACAAAGGAGCAGCCCCGGCATGGTCATTTGATCCAGCCGGCACAGACAGATCCTCCGGCGTAGGGGACGAAAATGGAGATGGACTTCCTGCCTTGTTAGGCCTCCAAAAGGCAGGATGCGACAATCCCTCGGTTCATGCCAAAATCACAGACGATGTATTTGTAAAGCATTGGCGTCACCTCAACAAGGACGTATTTCTGCAGATGGCATTCTTAACAAGCCTTAACCCTACCAACTTCGCTGAAATCTTTAAGGTTGAATTGCCTCCCAATCTACTGGCTGATATCTTGGCAACCGTTTGCACCTGTTTTAGGGCTGAGGAAAACGCACGGGACGATCCGGAACGACAGAGGCTACTCCGTGCAGCTTGTGCTAGAGATGTTGATGAAAATTGGACTGTCSAAATACTGGAAGCAATGACCGAGTGCGGACGATTCTCACTTGCAATTGGATTTGTCGGTGAGAAAACGCGCGCCATGGTACGGGCTCTTCTCTCCCACCTTGTTAAGTCGAATTGGTGCAACGATGCAAAAGAGGATAATTCGCTATCATCTCCTTTCTCTAGAATTCAAAACATCACAAGATTGTACAGATTGCAGGTTGATAGAAAAAAAGGATAATTTTGCTTTCCGGATGATAAAGCTCTGCAAATCGAATTGAACAAGAGACAGAATTCCAACAGAAACACACTCAAACTCTGGAATTCAAAGAAGTTATTTTGAAGAAAATCTATTTCATAGCTGATTGTTAAGAATTTGAAATTTGTTGCGCTGAGGGCCTTACTCATAGCATCATCCATGGTTTACATTTGAATGGAATGCATGAAAGTTTTCAATGGTTCACATCATTCACACTCTCGAAGGGTGTAAATGATGTGAATGATGTGAACCCTAAATCAATGAGAGTCAAAAATCAACCATTTCAATTTCCATGACAAGCTCGAAGCGCAAGGTCGTCACGGACATGAGCTCTTCCGTTTTCTTCACCTCAAGGAATTGTTGTCCTCATCCTGCAAAGTCACTCCAAGTGCCGGTTGTAGCAATCTCAACAGCTCTTCCTTGATCATGGCAGCCTCAGTGAAGCCACATTACTAAAGGATTGACAAAAAGACATTTTTGGAACATACTTGGAACTGCCAAGGTGGATTGGCCCCCCTCGCTCGGTCAGTCCAAGTAATTCTAGAGGTGCAAGTAAAATAAAAAGCCCCCTATTTTGGGCCCGATTAATTTACCTTGTACATCCCATCTATCTAATCTAATTTGGGACCTCTGATTGCAAATATGAATTCATAACTTGCAAATTCTATCATGTGTGAAAAAATAAAAATTTCAGGGTTTTATCGAGTGGCCGAGCAAGGGAGTTGGTTCACCCCAGCCCTTGGATGTACTTCGCCCATTTCTTGAAGTTTCTATTGAAGCTCTTGAAGACATTTATAATCTACACAATGAATGCAATGACTAGTAGAGATGAATTCTTTAGGGTTCAAGGTAGGTTTGGCCAATAACAAATATCTAGAGAATTGAAGAAATCTAGGTAGATGTGCATTATATTTGTCCCATTCATTACAGAGAATCTAGGCCATGTAATGAGAGCCATTTGATTTTCAGCAGATGTGCAAATACAACAAAATAGAAAAATAATGATGGTAATAACATTTTTTAAATTAAAAGTGATTGAAAAATTAAAAATAATAATCAAAAATAATTTTTCAATCAAAAGTCCGATAGGGCATACAACTTGACTTTCATTGGCAATTAATTTGGGTTGATATTTGTCGCAATTGCACATTTTCATGTAGGCTTGGACGGATCACTATGTATGTTTTGTACCCCTCATGCAACAACAGAGTATTTTTTAGTGGGCTATTTTATTTACCTCTAAGGCTGAAATAAAAGAGTCCCAATAATTATTTGGTTTGGTAAAATGGTCTATATTATAGGAGTGAAAATGGTGGTGATTCTTTGGATTCGTTTCCCTAGACAAGTTGACCTCATGCTTGAAAAATTTCAGATCCTTTGGAATTGTACAACATATCGGAAAAAAATAGTAAGTAGACAGTGGTAGAGAATGATTCAAAATAATAATAAAATTGTTAAGAATTTCAATATGGAATTCAAAAAAGCCAATCCCAATGGTTGCATTGTTGTAATAAACATTCTAAATACTATGATTTTATTTTTTTCCAAAAAAATTGAAAACTAAGTAAGATAAAGAACTTTAAAGTTTATTTTATAGTGGAGATTCCATAATTGCTCGCAAACAAAAAAATCCTCATAACTTTCAACTCGTTGATCAAAATGGAATGATTTAAAGATTTCCAAGTATGTATAAATCTAGAAAACCAATTTCTAATTTCTGTTTTTGAAAAAGTGATTTTTTCTAATCTACCAAGACTGCCTATTTACGAAAGATAGTAACACATTAGGCCATAACTTTTGACTCATATTTCCAAATGTCTTGAAATTTAGTGCATATGAAAGATATTCCTTGTCTCTACCTTCTTCTAAAATTTTGGCCAAAAATATGGAAATCTCCATTAAAAAAAACATGCCCCAAATCACTATGTAACCAAAAAACACATGTTGGTCCTCCTTTAGGGGTTAACCCTTGAACACTGCGGCGGACATTTTGTGTCATTTGTCCTATGTCCTCTGTCAGAATTGTATAGGACAAACTGTGTTGGATAGAATTGCAACTTTTCATCCTCGGTATTAGTAGTGGAAAGGGAAGATCTTTTCTAGTACTTTGACTTCCAATGATTATATTTGGCTCTTTAAAGTAGATGATGGCACACCATATCAAAAATGCATGATTTCCACGGCCACTGGTCTGTCCTTCAAGGGTTAAACCTGAAGGTGGACTTTCCATATTATAGGTTCTAGAGAAGCTACTAAATGACGATCAGTTGACTGAATGGAAGAATATTTACTAACTGACTGCAGATATTGATGTTTATCTTTTATGAACCAAGTCTTCTCTTTTTTGTGCTCAATTTTGCCTTGTTTAATTTTCCACATTTGCATCGTAATTAATCTGTTTTTATCTAAGCTCCATTTTCAAATGGAATATTTGTGTGAGCAATTATAACATTTCAGTTCATGACATCTATGTTTTTCATGGTCTTATAGTAGCCAATTTTTGCTAGCAATTTCAAGGTACCAGTGACTACAAGCAACACCAGAGTAGCAAGTTGCGTGGATTTTTTTGTATAGGTTAGGCTTGCATAGGTTGATAAGAGTTACAAAGGTTTGTCTCATATAGCTTAGACTTACATACCTTAGACTTGCATGACTTAGACTTTACATAGCTTAGGCACCTTACATTGTCCAAACTAGGTGATATTTTTTCCATTAAATCTAAAAAATATCCTTTTTCTCAAAATCTAATGGAGATGCATGGACTATATTTCATGGCATTCCGACTCCAATATCTTTTCTTTTTTGAAACAATTGAAAGCAAATTTCATTGCCATGGGAAAAATACCACCACCACCACCCACAAGTGGCCTAGTGGGACTCCCACATCGTGAAACACATTGTAGTGTGAATGCGGTTGTACATAAGACTATGAAACCAAAGTCCATGTGGAGTCCATGCCATAAGGTAGACTGCTCTTAAAGCAACCATTTAAGAGCCGATTGCGTTTTCAGGGAAGCTAAACTCCTTGAAATAGTTTTCAGTAAATTTTCATGGGAAGAAAAAAGGAAACAGTTTTCAGTAAATTTTCATGGGAAGAAAAAAGGAAACAGTTTTCACTAAATTTTCATGGGAACAAAAAAGGAATTGGCATCTAATCCAAGTTGTTTCATATTTTTCGAACCTTCAAGGAATTGATTACAAATTTTTGAAGTTGTAATGGAGTGGTCACTAAAAGCAACCACCTCCTCAAATGTTTCATATTTTTTGAACCTTCAAGGAATTAGTTACAAATTTTTGAAGTTGTAATGGAGTGGTCACTAAAAGCAACCACCTCCTGAAATGTACACTCCTAGTACATTGAAGAAAGCAAAATGTACCCCTGTATCATGATCGCTTCTAGAGCATGGGCGCTTTAAGAGCAGACTACCTTAGTCTTTGTCCAAAGGGACACAACCAATGAAATTTCTTCCTAAATGAGACAACAGGGGCAGAAATCACAGATTATCAAAAGAGGCGAATCCCAATTTCCAAAGTGGCGAAACCCAAGTTGATGCGGAATCATGAGCTTAGTCAACTGAATTTGTAGGGCCGGCGCCAGTGACTTTTTTATTCCGATTCATGCTTATCTTGATTGTGATTGGCTAACACATATGAATGGCACATACTTAATTCTGATTTGTTGACTGCTGATTTTGGCACACCTATAGATGTTCAGATTTAGGTACACCTATAGGACAGTTCCAGTGGTCTAGTGAGCCGGTACTTCAAAAAATCATAGAAATTACATACAATATCCAAAAAATCTATTTCTTTTTTAATATTCATGATTTTCACTTGCTAATACTACAGAATACTATTTTTAGAAAAAGTTGCCTTCAGCTATGTTGAATTGCTTAAATGATCAGTTTTGGGTGCTTTCACCTTAGATTGAAAGATTATAATGTTTTAGTGTTGAAAAAAGGAGCTGAAATCTTCTCAAAAACATATTTGGAGGTGAAATTTGATTTCTAAACCGACTCAAATGAAAAAAATTTAAACTACCAAGTGATTCAAACCAGAATATAAACACTTTGGTGAAAAAAAGTATCATAAAAATGGCTCATTGAGTTTGCAAAATGGTTTTTAAATGTCAAAAAGCAATGAAAAAAGTAGCAAAAAATCACATTTGTGGTTGAACCTCCTTCTACAAAAATGCCTATCAGTCACTCATAACATCTTGGATGGCCATGAAATTTTAAACACACAAACTAGATTAGTAACCTCAACTTTTCCAACAAAAATTATTGAAAAAAGATCATATACAAAGACGTTATGAGCTAGGGAAGTTCACTGAAATGCAAAAATTTCTGGATTTTGAATTTTGAGTTGCTCCCAAACATTCAAAAGAACTTGGATTGGCATGAAATTTTTTATCACAATAACTAGACCTTTATGGGAACAAAACCCAACAAATTTCATTGAAAACAAACATTTGATGAAAAAGATACACTCTCCCCAAGTTGAAGCCATCACAATGCAGTGTGTTGAACCTAAATTGAACCTGACAACTTCGAATGACTTTCACAAACTCCTTACATCTTGGGTTGATCTGAAAGTTTTACCATAGAAACTAGACTAGTATGCGCAACTTTTACAACAAGTTTTATTGAAATCAGACATTGGATGCAAAAGTTAGAGCGCTTCAAAGTGGACAGCCAGAGTCTGTGAGGCCACTTTTGGGCCCCTTGGGCGTCCACGGGCTAAATGAGACAACAAGGACAGAAATCACAGATTATCAACAGAATGCATCCGAGGCGAATCCCAAAGGCTGGCGAAACCCAAGTTGATGCGGAATCATGAGCTTAGTCAACTGAATTTGTAGGGCCGGCGCCAGTGACTTTTTTATTCCGATTCATGCTTATCTCTCTGAGACTAAATTCGCCCACTTGGAAAATGTTATGCTAAAAGTCTGGTATGCTGATCTGTGAGAATATAAGAACAGTACACGTGGCATAGACAAGGCAATCAGTGAGAAAACATGCCAAGGGTTGTTTGCATGCTCTATCAAACCGACTTGCTAAGCCCTTCTGTAAGTTAGTGCACTTTGCCAAGGCAGCAAATTAAAGACCATCACACTCCAGATTCCATATCCACATCATCACACTCATTTGAATAAATTTGATTTCAAAATTGTCTCCAAAGTCAAGGAAGCGGAGATTCAATTGAATGGGCGGGCCCCGGTAACACTCAATTGTAGCATTTACCTCAAAAACAACTCCCTGCTAAGATCCGAGTACTGTTTCTCCGCTACTCTGGCAGTAAGGGATCCTGCACTGTACACTTCTGAAATCAATAAAGCAAACTAACACAAGCTACGAACATATATTCACAATGGCACTTGTGCCTCGTGGCAGAGAATCCTGTCACAATCGATTATGTGCATCMGAGTTTCTCGATATTAAAGACCCTACAACTGAAAAAGGGCGGATGATTCACCCTCGAGTTCTACGTTGCCGAGTTCGCTAACTAAACATCCCATCMCGCAAGCCCATAAGTAACTCTATTTGCTGATCGTAAAATTCCTTGGTAAGCTTCATCTGTTGTTTTCGTTCCTGTAGGAAACGCTCGACCCAATATTCAGGACACCTGCAGCAATTTTCCAGCCAGCCATGCGTTAAGCGATCACTTGATCAAAAGATRAATGATCAACCTCTCAAATGCATTGTGTGCAAGTATTGATTCCTGATCAAGACACTCTACAGACAAAATAAAGAATAAGGAGTACATAAGTTACACGAAGTTGTATGATATCACAAACGTGAGCTGCTTCACGACAACGTGCAAAATGAAATTAACCTACCTGTTCTTTATCAAAGAAGAAAGCTCCTTCAACTTTACTGCGTCAGCATAAACTCCAACCTGCAGACATAGCCAAGGTGAGATCCAGAGAATTAAAACAGAGAATTTTGCAAGTGGTAGCATAAAATTAAAAATGGTTTGGTTAATACCAACAAACTGCGAGTCCTCAAGSAGATAACGAAGCAAAGAGAACATGCAAAACACAACCAAATGTACCTGACGGCAAACGGCGCACTGTGCATCGCAGCGAGCTGCCTTGGGACCTTCATTTCCCAACACATTAGCAGTAGTGCATGCGCAATTGTTGCAGAATAAATGCCCACATCCTAAGGCCACTGGATCGAACAGTGTATCCTGTAATGACAGCGATTCATGTGAGGTTTAGAAAAAAAGTGTCGCATGAACCGAAAGAGATACAACTCACAAATTCAGGACATGGATAAAGCGAAAGTAGACCGAAAGTTAAGTACCAGGCAAATGGGACATGACAGGTCGAAGTCCAGATTTGGAGAATCCACCAAAGCGCAGGTGAGGGTCGGCGATGAGCTTTCAAAGTCGCAAGAAAATTCCCCAATCGATTCCGTCTGTGACATGGTATGATCCATACCATTGGCAAGGTTCAGGTGCAGTGCTCCCAATTCCAACAAATACGGTGACTTCAAGAGCTCACCACGCATGGCCATTAAACGACTCTTCAATATACCACCTTCTCTCGATCTGTGAACCTGCACATAAAGAAAATTCTYAATSCAAAAAAACAATTTCCGCATTCTTACATTCACTGCAACGTCCATAAACTTCGTTTGTAGCCAATCGGACATAGAACATTCTATAATTCAMSAGCGATAGTYYCTTAAACYATCCCCCCMTGCCTCACACAATGTGAATAYCAAAAATGTATCTAAAAGAATACCTTGTCGTATTTCTTCAGAATTTTCCGAACAGCGATTGCATTCATTGATGCGTAGCTGATGAGGAGCTGACCCTCCTGAATCATAGCTTCGCGATTATTACGTTTCCGACCCATAAAGTACTTTCGCAATCCTGTTGCCATGTGCAACTTCACTAATTGCTCGGCACGGGTATTGAAGCATCCCACCACTTCCGACAGCTCCTCCATAAGCTCCCCAAAGAACTTCGYATCGCAACCTATAGACCATGAGCATCTCATGAGGGTGTGCAGGTACAAAAACTTACAGCTCATTCAAGCCCCTTACCATATGACGGTAACTCAATATAACAGTGAATTCAAAAGATTCGTTTTCACTGCAGCCTCAGTGCCGATCAGTATCTATGAGCAAATGAACATCAAGCACACAGGAGATCTTGGCAGACATAATATCATGTTCTCGGGTCARTGGGGTCAAATGGGGTCAATCCACATACCAGGGCATGACGTTGGGCATGCACCACTCATTAAGAGAGAAACAGGCGACCCTTTTCTGTGCTTCTTCTTCGTCAGAATGGATGACTTSGCCTTCAAGCCTGCCGTTGCGCAAGCTCGTGAATCCCCACAGAAAGATAGCGAGGACGATGTGGACATTTTAACGTCACCGTCATTGCCAGTAGTAGAGGCGTCCAGCATTGTACATTTCTTCAACACTTTCTTCAACTTCTTGAATTTCACGTAAGAACAGCCTGCCAGTTGCACGCTGGCTTCCTTCTCAATGAACTCAGTGTAAGTCTTGCCGAACTTCATGCTTGTTCACTTGCATTAACCAACAACTTTGAATCACTTATATCACCAGTCCGCTTCACTCCGAAATGGGTCGACCCAAGATTCTATCCCAAACATCGACCTCTAGTGAGAGACGCGCGTGCTTCTATCGTTCCACAAACAATATACTTCTCAAGAGAGGGCCTCCAAGTCTCCAAGTTACGTCAAACTCTCCCAAAAGAAAGGGAAGTTCACGARACTGCTTCGAACACCAATAAAGTTCCTCCGCTACTGAAATGAACCGAGCGCGAAGACCGACGATCGAAACTTACACATAATCGGAATCCCCAAACTCAGAAAAGGCCCCAGTAAACCTCAACGAACACTTCAAACCCCAGCGACAACAAAAGATCGGTAATCACCACAAAAGCGACTCGAATCCTCAGCAACAACCTCCAAAGCAAAACGACACCAAGCGAATGGACACCACGAAACGTCGATGTAGACTTTCAGTAGCTTCAAGAAGCTTCAAGATGGCTACAAACGAGGAGGAGGGGGCGCGTGATGGAGGAGGAGCGACGACCGACCGACCGACTGCACGGGACTCGGGAGGTGCTTCGACACTACTTGCATCCACCGCCAAAGCCGCAAATGAATCTTCTCCGCAATAACAAATTACTATAGTTCCGCTCCTTCCGCAACCCAATTTAAGCAATTACGTCAAGTTTTCATTCAACATTTCAACCCAATGGGCAGCAGAATTCTATTTCAGGAATCAGTCAGGCAAGAGTTCATGATATTGTCGTGGCACCCGCCCACTTGGGGTCAATAAGGGTTTGCATAAGAGGTGTCCTGCACTCCTGCGATGTGGCATATTTTTCAAAGAAACCGGACGCAATGTGTTTTGTTAGAAGCGATCCATCAGAAGAAACGATTGTTTTGCACTTGCGAGGTTTAAGGGATTTGTAATACCCAATGTGGATTTGCTCTGGGGAGCTTGACTGCATTAAASAATTGGAGCAGGAACTGAAGGTCCGCCCGCAGACAACGTGAAGAGGACGCAAAGRATCCATTAGGGTTTGGGGAATCTATGGCCTTCTTGTACAGTGGAAGAGATGCGTCAGGAGGCTGACGTGTTTCCTCCCTGTCCTCCGTGTCCTTGTTTTAGTGGCATGCAAGCTGGCGAGCCCCGCGCTGTGGCGCTTGGCCCCTGTTTCCTCCCCGCCAATCTATGGGTCTTTAAATAGAGTCCACTAACTTAACCCTTAAAGGACGGACCTATCACCGCTGGGAAAGGCGCGGTGCAATATGTAGTGCTTGACCGATGGGAAAACACTGCTCACACACATGTTTAGCTTTGGAAAAATTGTACAAACCAATACCTCATGCTAACCATTCAAAAATTGCAAGAAGAGGAGCATGGTATAAAGCACTTTCATGTGAAAATCTTTACAATCTTCTGAGAATTAGGGCTACCTAAAAATATGGAAGCAATGAAAGACACTAAATTTGACTTCCCATGATGATTGACATATGAGTGGTCACTTTCAGAAATAGAACAGATGAAAATTAGCGAGTGTCCACTCACTAAATGAGATTTATGTCTTCCAAAGGACAATAAATGTCCGCCTTGTCCTTCAAGGGTTAACCCTTGAGCGCCCAAGCACCTCAAATATGGCCTCTCCAAACTAAAAGATTTTCTTATTTGACTATTATAATCTTTTGAAAGGTACGATCAAAAGATGTGTCCTTTTCCTTCTAGCTCAAGACTTATCTCCACTACCAATCGGTACGGTCAGTTTATGTAGATTTCTTTTTTAGATGATAATTTGATTGGAATGAATTGAGAAGGGTGTGGATTTTAGTGAACATGAGTTGGGCGCTCACTCACTCAGGCCCTAAAAGCACCAATTGTCAACCACGTCCAACACCCAATGTGTAGTTGTTTGAGCCAAATCTTGAAGAGATTTCCATCCAAAGCTTAGATTGTGTTTTTTGGGTCCTTTTCAAAGTTGGCACAAGTAAGGTTCATGACACGTGTCCCATAGTAGGTACGGGGTGAATTGACCCCCTCGCTCGACCACTCAGTAAAACCCTACAATTTTTTATTTTCCTTGCATGATAGAATTTGCAAGTTCTTAATTCATATTTGCAATCAGAGGCCCCAAATTAGTGAGGGCGGTTATACAAGGTAAATTAATCGGGTCCAAAATAGGGGGGCTTTTTATTTACTTGCCCCCTCGTAATTACTTGGAGTAGCTTAGCAAAGGGGTCATTCCACCCCAGCCTATAGTAGTGAGCAAGAAAGAAGAAGCGAGCAAGAGATTAATTCTAGAATGATTGGAATTGGAAGACTCCGTACATTGGTAATGCATGAAGTACACTTTTTGACTCCCAAAATTCACAATAATTTCAATTTTTGGAAATGAAATTTTGAAAATTTATGTATCCTTGTATAACCTATTTTCCTATATGGGAAATATTTACATAATCTCATATTGCTCACATTCTACACCAAAATTGCTTGAATGAGTAACTACTAGTGCTTTTCATTGTATAAGTTAAACAAAAACCAAATGAGTTGAATGGTTTAACCCTTTACTTCCTAAGAAGCCCAAATGAGGTCTCATGTTTTTTTAAGCAATTTTGAGGAGTTTATATGGAGATTTTTATTTATTTTAATGATTATTTGTTTAAACCAATGCATGCAATGTTCTTCATTCAATTTTATGATACAATAAAGAATATTAATTAGATTATACTTTCTACAATACAATCAATCAAAGTCCACAACTCTAAATCACGAATTCTTAGGAAGTAAAGGGTTAACACCTAAACACCCCAAGGGACCAAAAGTGTCCTCACATAGTTTGAGTCCAATTCAAAGTGCTATAACTTTTGCATATGATGTTCAAAGTCAATCAAATTTGTTGGGAAATTTGCACTCTTTCTTCTAGTTTGTGTGTTAAAAATTTTAAATCAGTCCAAGATATATTGATTTTTTGTAAGCCATTCAAAGTTCACAAGTTCATTTTTTTTTTCTTGAACAAATGGCGAGCCATTGCATTAAAGTAACCAGACAAACAAACAACTGCCGAGCCCAAAGCCTAAACACTGAAGAAAAGTGAGCATAAACAAAAAAGACAAGAAGCAAGTAAGAGCCAAACTAAGAGAGAAACTCACTAAACCTAGCGAAACAAGCTAAGCAGAGCGCTTTTTGGAATCCACATAATCGTACCCTCTTTATACTAGCCAGCTTCCTCAAGTGAATCGAGTGGTTGTCAAAATTGGCCTAGATTTCAGACTCCTTGTAAGTCTAATTGCGCCACCGGTTCCATTTGAGTTCATAAAATTGCATTTGGTGGCTGCAACTTCAAGGGCTTGTATCTCCTTCATCCGGTGTTTGTTTTCAATAAAATGAGTTGGGTTATGTTTTCCTTGAAGTTTGGTCATGGTGGTAGAGTTTTCATGTCAATAAAGGTAAAATCTATATTGCCAAATGACTCCAAATATGATTCACCTCATCTAAAATACATACACTTCAAGATTGTACAGTTGAAATGTCTATACCTCAGAGATATTTGATCTATAACACTTCAAAAGCAATGATGTTATTGAACCCCAAAAGGCCTTGGGCTTTTAGGGGTTAACATGTCCCCTTGGGCATGCAAACATAAACATAATTTGTTTTAAAATGTTCATAAATCACCTTTCAATTTTAAAGTGTTTTAAAATAAATCATTGTTGTATATGTAAAACCCAACAAATAATTGTTGTTTCTTACGACTAGCATTTTTATAGTATCAATCACCAACTAGTCTTTCTACATGCCGTCAATTCCCACCCAACTTGTTATTTTCTCTTTGAGCTCTCTTGACCCTTCATATTGCTGCTAATGTTGTTTATTGTTTTAAATACATATAATTAGATTATTGTGGGTCATACTATCTACCTCTTCACTATTAATGACAACCATTTGAAGTTTTTTAATTTATGAAACCTTGAGGTTTTAAAATCATTGAAATTTAAATTTTACAGAATTGTTTTTTTTAATCTGATGAGTTTTAAATTTTAAATTCAATGGTTTGAAGGATTAGGCATGGAGAGTTGCTTTTCACATATGCCTTCATCTCAATACAATCACATGAGCTATAAAGAACTCCAAAATTTGCACCAATATATTTGGTGTTTACAGTGGTGACTAAAGAAAACCTCTTTTACAACACCTAGTTCAAAAAATTACTAGTAGTTGTAAATGAAATATATTACCAAAGTCTAACGACAAAGATGTTTTTTTCTTAACTCTTCATAGAAGATTAGCAATTTCATCTTGTGACCTTGGACCCCAAGCTAGGCAATTAATCCCTAAAGGACCAAGCCTTTTTTGTGAAAAAACACTCAAAGCTGCCATTCTTATACCAAATAGTAAAAAACTTTGAATTTTTTTTTTTGCACATCTAACTATAATATTTATATACATATCTAATATGAGAATATGTGGTAAAAACTTCAGAAATCTTGACCGCACATATTGCAAGCCATATGCATTTAAAGTGAAGTAAACATGTTTTACAGCACATTGAAAGACTAGATTCTTTGACTTTGAACCTTTTTAACTTTATTTCTTTGCACTATTAATAGGCGTTTTAGCTCTAAATCTTTGTGGTGGAGAATTAAATTGAGAGTTTAGAGAAAAATTAATAAATACAAAAAAACTTAATTTTTACTCTTTAAAAAAATGTTAAGTAGAAGTAGGTACAAGATAAGACAAAAATCTACACTATTAATATCTCTAAGATGGAATTTAAATCCCAATAACTCCAATGGTGGGATTGTTTTAGCAAGAAAAATGAAGCCATGTGGAACTTCTTTTCTAGAAAAATTGTAAAAATTACACTCAAAAATGAATCCTACAAGTTACTTATTCAAAAATAAAAAAGATTCTTAGATTGCCCAAAAAACAAGATTGTCCATAATTTTCTCATAGCAAATCCAAATGGAATGAATCAAATCTTTCTATGTAGGCAAAAATATAATGCATGAGAAAAAAAAATTTAATCAAATTCAAATTTCAAATCTTTTTTTGGTTGTCCTATCTCCCCTCTTTTGAGTTTATTTGGGCATAACTTTTATTCCCGGGCACCAAATGAAAAAAATAATAATATTCCCACGAAGCTAATTAGTTTTTATGTCTTTAAAAAAAAATTTCAAAAAATCAGTACAAAAATTGAGACCATAGGTTCTTGCCCAAAATCCCATTTGTTTACTGAATGAACAATGGTGCTTTAGGGGTTAACCCCTTGAGCACTATGAGGACACATTGTGTCCTCGAAGAAACAGTGTATGTTGTCTGTGCAAGAATAGTTAATGAAATTGCCAAAAATTTATACTAAGAAGTTCTCCTAAATCTAAACTAGTTTACAAATGCACAATTCGATTTGGAAGAAACTTGATTACTAATTTTACACTAAATTTCTAAGCCACAGGCATCAAAACTGCTGGAAGTGTGCGGCTGGGTTTATAGGTCTCCAGCCCGAGATACTTGGATGGGCCAGGTATGAAATGCATGGGTTGGGGACCTATAAGATTCAGGTGGTGCGAAAGCCATCGTAGGAGTCCTACGATGATCCGAGTCACCTTCAGCTGGCCTGCCTCCCGCCAAAACTCTAAAATGGGCGCGTCTTCCCGTCTTGGATTCGTTGCGCCACTCTCTTACGAAATCCTTAGAATYGCAGTGTGTCCTTCTCGTATAGTGTTCAAGAAATGAGTGTTGCGAGTGGGTTGCCCATTTTTTGTGTGTTTTAGTTTGGACAAAGTACCAAGACACGTTTGAGTGTTGCGATAGGTGCGCTTGGGCGGTTGCTTCAACGATGGAGCGATCAAAGGAGCCACCAATACCACCAGCACGATGGAAGAAAGAAGCAAATATAATTGAGGCGTATGCAAGAACGTAAACCCACAATTTACAAACAATTCAGCGAATTTTAGGATGCATGAGTGAGGATTTCTTGAGGACTCTTCCAACAAAGAAGGGTAGTCGCAAGCTTCCAATAAATCCTTCTCCTAGAGAGTGGAGGCACAAATTCTATCGGTCAGTAGCAGGATTTCTTGGTTGGTGCAATCAAAAGGAGTTTCCCCTAGAAATTTTGCACATTGTGAGAGATAGGCTGTGGCCTGACATTAGGGTTCCCGAGAATGGTGAGGGGTGTCGGAAAACTACTTTCAAGGTCGCCAGTAGCGACTAGGGTAGTTCGGAGGCTAGCGAAATTCCAGGAGGCTCGATCCTCCACGCCGGAACAGGAGACAACGCAAGACGAAGCCAATTTGGATTTTCCGCATTCCGATTGGGAGGTGGGATCACCGGAGCACTTGAGGCTGAAGAAACGCAAGGGATGACCGAGGCGGAGAAGGGAGAGGGTGCGAGGAAGAGACCTCGCCAATGTCTCCACTGAGAATAATGAGCCCCCTGCAAAGCAAACACGCACCTCTAGAGGCAACAATGTGCTTGCAGGTAGCCGAGGAGGCCGAGGAGGGCGAGCTGGTGGCGGATCGCGGAGACGTTTGCGAAGTTTTTCTTCGATACTGGAGGTGAATTCACCACCTTGCACCCCACCAACTATGTCTGATGGGTGGACAAATCCGCAAGTGGCAATTTTATGTTCAATGCCACCTGTGTTGCAAAAGAATGTGCGGCAACGAGCTCTCCATTTTGGTGAAGGAAGTTCGGCTGGTATGGAGGCTGTTGTTGTGAGCGAAGTGGAACCAACTGATGGAGGATTACGGGCGACTGGAGGGTCTCAGGAGGAATTGCCGCAAGTCATCAGGACAAGAATCCCTAACCACCGAGAGCTGTACGCCCCTGGCAAATTCTTGCGGGAGGTGTTTGTTCCAGCAACTAAATTGGTTGGGGTGCCCAGAAAGTGGGCTCACATGGATCGTTTTCTAGTGTCCATTCACTCAATGTACACAAACATGGCAACCGGAGAAGAAATTTATCGACTGAACTTCTCGGGGACAACCGGCTATGTAGACGTTTGGGTTGTGGATTGCATTGATATGAGCGTTCGAATGGCTTTGGCGGAATATGACGGGATTCCACCATTGCCAATTGGTGATGATTTGTTGCATCATGAACATCAAGTTGGGGTTTTTGGTACTGAGAGTGAGCATGGAGGGGGTAGTGAGTCAAGTGATAGTGGAAGTGATGCCTTCTCGGAGGACTTCTTGGCCAAGTGCGGCATTTACCCGGGCGATCGACTCTACAAGCCGAAGAGATCCACAACTGCCATCCAAGGGGACCAAAGTGACATACCTCCTGTTGCTGCGATTGCAGGTATGTCTGAACTTTCACTTTCTTCGCGACAAATTTTCCCGCGCAGTCACAATGTTGGGTTGGCATTCTCAAGCCCTGTCAGAGCTATATGCCAACCAGAAAACATGTCCAATGATTCARACGACTCAGATTGGGAGGCGGTGTTTAGGGACTTCCCTGAAGCTGATCCCTACGAGTCCAGTAGTGAAGGTGGGACTTCGATAGGAGAACCATAAGACTTGCTTGGTGAGATAGGAGTGTGTGGAAAAAATATAGAGAATTTGTCGTTTGAGGATAAGTACGTTGAGTCAAATTGGGAGAGTCAAGATTGGAACTTCAAAGGTTCCAGGCAAAATTTTAGTGGACCTAGACCTTGTCCTACCTCTTTCTACGGGCGAAGGAAAGCCGAAGTGCATTCTTTATTTTCACTTTTCTGGCCTAAAGAAACTTTAGAGGAGATAGTGAATCAAACAAACTTGTATGCTAGTCAGAGTGTCTACAGTGTTGAAGGAAAATCTTTGAAGAAGGTCAATGGTGGATAAAAGTGGAAGAAACTTACTGTCAAGTCTTTCAAAGCGTGGTTAGGTATTGTGGTGTTTTTAGGCTTGAAACGTGAACCAGCACTCAAGGATTACTGATCACAGGATTCTTTTTTCACATGTCCGATGGTCAAATCAATTATGTCTAGAGATCGTTTCCTTTCAATTCTCAGGAATATTCATCTCGTTGATAATCGTAAGCTATGTACCAACCGTTGAGATCCGCAATTTGATAAATTTGGAAAGGTGCGATGGTTAGTTGATAGTTTTGTGTCATTGTGTAAGAAATTCCTCAATCCCAATAAGTTCTTAACTGTAGACGAGATTATGATCGCCTATAAAGGTCGGTACTCCAGTTTTCAACAATACATGATGAATAAGCCAATCAAATATGGTATAAAGGTCTACGCTGTTGCTTGTTCCGTGACACGATACGTATGGAACTTTGAGGTCTATTTAGGGGCCACTGCAGACGCTAGCAACAGTGAGCAATTGATGGGCGCTCAAGTAGTGCTACGCCTCACAGAGGAGTTGTCACATCGTGGTCACTGCGTAGTAGTCAACAATTTCTTTACAGGAGTGAAGCTATTTGATACTTTGCTATCAAAAGGCTTCTTTGCCACTGGAACATACAAGAGTAATGCACGATTCTTCCCGAAGAGTCTCACGGGACATCACAAAAGTGACAAAGATGGACGGGGCAGTGTATTTCATAAAATGCATGCTGGGCAACAAATGGCTGCGGTTTGCTGGTTTGACTCTCAAATTGTGCACTTATTGAGCACTCATAGTAGTCCACTGCTTATCAACTGCTTCACACAAAGGTGGATTCATAGCTGCCATGTTGTGTTGCCAACTTGTCCTCTAATTTTAGAGTATATCACTCACATGAGGGGTATAGATGTGGTTGACCAGAAATGTGCAAATTACACCTGCCAGATTCGTTCAAACAAGTGGTGGCACCGCCTTCTACTGTTTCTTATTGACACTAGTCTCGGAAGCTCGTACGTGCTTTATGAGCTGGACTGTCGCCGCAGGGGTGATCGGCCCATGCCCCGGAAGGCCTACCATTGGGTCATTGCAACTTGGTTGTCTGCAGGGTCCATAAAACTTGGGCGAACAACATATAAGGATTTTCCTATGCGCAAAGGACTCCATTACAGTATGAGGCATCCACAAAAAAAGCGCTGCAAATGTTGCGTATGTGGCAGGAAACAAATTAGGATTTGCAAGGGTTGTGGAGGGAAGTATATATGTGAAGGTGCTTGCTTTGYGAAAGTTCATAGTCGAGCAAAGTGGGCTGCCCGCGTTCTCAGCAAGTGGTAGGTCATATTTTCTATGGTTTGCAGGCACTCCCCAAGGCAATCACTTATTGTGCAGTGGAGGCAAAGCAATAGGCGAGGAGGATCGGAGTAGGGAGCACACGCAACACACACCCRTAGACACCCCATGTGGTAGTTGGTTGGATAGTCGCCCTCGTGCATGGAATAGTGCTTCCGTTTTCAGTGGATCGGCAACCTCGGAATGCTCTTAGCTGTCAGGATGTTTTTGCTTGTGGTACTGTATAGTGTATACTTTCTGCACAGTGAAGAACTTCCATTTTGAGACATCTCTGCAGTCAAATTTTATACTTTGACGTGTGCAATATAGCAATGTCAATGTGGGCACTTCTTTTCCGAAATTTCAGACGGCTATGTTGTTTTCCAAAGTAGTTCATTATTGTGTACAGGGATCTGGTAATGTGTATGCCTTGGAATGGTGGTGTTTGATGGATACAAAACGTGTTTGAGTTGTGCTTCTGTATGTGTAAAAGAGCCTATGCTCCCAATTGTGATGTGTACAAAATTAAGAACTTCTTGCAAATCTTTTGTCTACCTATTTGTTTGCTTTGAAAGATGTRAGCTAATCAGACTTTACAATGTGCATTCTGGAGTCTGCAGCAGAGGTAGTTAGTCGTTGGGTTCGTGTGATACTTCCCGCGCCTTGTTTGTACGTCGTTCGTAATTGTGACGTGCATGGTCTTACAAGCCGTTGATGTTATGGCACGGAGATTTGTTCCCGGAAAGAAACGCCTTGTTCCCGCTAATAAACGCCGTATTCCCGCACTAAATGCCCCGGGCTAAGGAGCCAGTACCTCAGAGAATGGCAGGTCCAATATCTTGTAGCCGGGTCCACAGGAAGCTTGTGTCAGAAATCCCTGCATTCAAGCAACGAAAACCCATTTTACACTTCGAAGAAGATCGGAAGCAATGCACATGTTTTCCATTATTTTTTTTGCATTCTACAATTCAAACAAATTTCTTCTTTCTCACCGTAGAATCTGAAATGAAACTTGTCGACGAATTTACTAAAATTAGTTGAATGTGGTGGACCCTCAAAACGCCTCATGAACCCCCCCCCCCTTTTTGCAGGCATCCTGTTCATTTATGCATGCTTGTATGTCCAATTTTTTTTGAGAGATGTGTGGGGTAGGTGTCCATCTAATCTATTCCAGAAGCAAACACGATTTTGACACTTTTTGGATTTTCTGTGAATTTCTGAAGTTATGCAGGGACCTAAAATTAGGATGTCTACCTACACGCCATCCCCACAAAACAAGTATAATATTTGAATCCAATGGTTCAAATAATTTGCCAAAATTACATTATGAAGTACCACAAATATACACCACTTTCATACGGACAGATTGGTCATCCATACCACCATGTTCTTCCGAGGCAGCTTGAAATGTGACTGTAGTTTTCACATCCCACTTCTGCTGAAACCAACGTGGTCCTTGAGGGGTTAGAGCTCTAATTTACACCTCTATGTGCAATTTTCTTAAATTGATGATTTGGAAGTCTTGGTTGAATGGGTGACCTTATACAACTAAAATACTTGCAACACCTTAAGTTTGCTATTACATCTTTCTTTCTTCATCTTTATGTACATGATCTAATATTTGAGCTCTAAACTTTTTGCAAAATGAACATGAACATTAATGTTGATAATCTACCAATAGCTTTTGATCTATTGGATATAGCAAACTTGACATCATACAAAAGTTTAATTTTGGATGGATTGAATATGATGGCTATTACATAAAATCTATAATAGTCAAGATCTATAACAAACTAATTTATTGAAAAATAAATCCATAATTATACAATAGACAACAATCAGGTTCACTATAAGCAAGAATCATGTAAATTGATATTATAATCCATAAAAGATCCATAGTTGATGAGATCTATTGTAGATAAGAACAATCTAGATAGGAAAATAAAAAAATGCCAAAAGCTGATGAAAAAGACACAAGAGCAAGAGAGAGCAATCAACAAAACCAAATGATAAGTTGTCCTTGATTCCATTATACTTGTTGCATTTCATTTATGTCCCACTCCTACCACTAGCGCCATGTTGTAGCATTTGGATAAGCTTGAAAACTTGTAGAGCACAGATGAAGACTCATTTAATTTTATAGCTAATGAAATCTGTTATAGATATGAACCATCCAAATAAGAAATGAAAAAATACCAAAGGTTGACAAAGACATGAGACCAAGAGACATCACAATTACATTTATTCGTGTGCGGCTCTTTCCACTCTTTCCACTGGAACCATTTAATAGCATTCAAATGAGCTCAAAATAACCTATTTAGTCATCTTATTCTTTTGGAGGGGCTTGGAAGGGGCTTGAAAGTTTTTGAGAGAAAACGATGTTAGAAATCCTTCATTTCAATATTCTTGAATTGTTTGGAAAAAATGATGCTACAAAAATGAATCACCAATTGTTTTATTTTAGTGTATTTGAAAAGTTGTTCTCGAGTCCTTGTTCTAGATGTGAATTTTTTTCATAAAAATAAATAAATATATATATATATATATATGCACATACATACATATTTTAAATAGAGCCCAACTAATTTAGTGAAGGTCATCTATTCTAGTTTCATCTTCAATTTGAGAATTTGAATATATTGTATAATTGAACACTTTATTGCACATTGAATGTATTTCTAATGTCTACCAATTTTTATTCATCAAATGTTGTGGAAAATTTTCTTGTATCACGATATTCTTCCTTATTATATACACCCATTGATGGCGAAATTTTCAAATTTTTTGAAATAATTTAATATTTAGTATAAGTTTCCTTCTTTTTTTCCTCAAAAGCTTGTCAACCACCATATTGGTTGACTATTAAAAAAACCCAAAATATAAACATTAGGCATGAATTTATAAATCCGGAAGTGTTAGCACTCCGAATTAAGCCATAATCATCAATTAGGGAGTTTTCCGCTAAATAGCAATGGAAACTTCATGAAGTTAGGGCAAGATGCTAGAAAATGCAATTAGGAGGAAATTAGAGGAAACTCTAAGGAAAAATGGGGAGTTAAAACTAAAAAGAGGTTAAGCAAGATTTGGTAGAGTAACCAAATTAGGCTAACGGTAAAATGATGAGAAAATGAAAACAAAAAATGAAAATATGAAAATGAAAACAAGAGACTAGAAGTAGTAAATGAAACTAAAAGTAAATTAAAAACCACAAAAATAAGAAAAAACACAAAAGAAGTTAGTTAAACTAAAACTATGACTAAAACACTTGTGTAGTGGGTAAAGCACTAAAATAGTGCTAGAAACACTAAAATAGGATCTTTCAGTAAGTTAGAGGGTGTTACAGTAATTTAGGGGGGGAGAACACTAAAAAAAAGCAATTTACACAAAATTAGCGGATTTACAGTAACCTAGCGCGATTTGCACTAATTTGGTGCATTTTGCACCAAATTAGCGGATTTACAATGAATTAGTGTAGGAGGAAATTAGTTAGGAAAATTAATCCGTTAGGAAGTTTTCATACAGTCAAAATTAGGTTTTGGAGTCCTCTCTCTCAACTCTCTCAATTTTCTCAACTTTGTGGTGCATGTGTGTTTTGGAGAGCATTTCATGGTGATTATGGACGTTTTTAAAGCATGAGAAGCTAGAGACTGGGATGAAGGAACCAAGGTAGGACAATTTGTCGAGTAGGTCACTATATTTTTGGGAAAAAATGGTGAAGGAATGAGGGGAATGAGGTCAGATGGGAATTGGAGTGGAGAGATTTAGGGTTTTGTGAAATTTGGAGGAGACTACCAACTTTGGTGACTGATTGCAGAATATTGATAAAGCGGAATGGGCTGAATTTTTGGGAAGATGGAAAGGGAAAAATTAGGTTTCCAACAAGACAAGCATTGACTGATTCCGAGAAAGGACGAGGACGGAGCGGCCGATTTAGTGCGACAAGGTCAAGCTGCCTCCGCCACGGAAGACCAACGACTTTGGCGAGCGACTGTGGGATTTTGACAAGGCCAATCAATGTGAATTTTGGTGAGAAAATAGATAAACAAGTTAGATTTTCAACAGGACAAGTCTCGACTGATTCCAAGCAAGGACAAGGATGGAGCGGCCGATTTTGTGCGACAAGGTCAAGCTGCCTTTCCCACGAATGACCGACAACTTTGGCGAGCAAATGTGGGATTTTGACAAGGCCGATGAACGTGAATTTTGGTGAGAAAACAGATGGGAAAGTCAAATTTTCAACGGGATAAGTTTCGCCAAATTTGGAGCAAGGACAAAGCCGGGGCTATCATTTTAGTGTGACAAGGTCTGCTACCCATTTGGCGGCAGCTTATTTTGGGGGTATTTCATTTTTTTCCTTGTGATTCAATTGAATCTAAATGTAATGTTAATTACAATATGATCTCTTCTTATCAATTTTGAAGGAATAGTCTAATGGCCATGCATGCAATGTTTTTGTAGGGTATGAATGTTTAGAGAGGGCATGTGAAGATTTTTTTAGAGTTTTAGGGCAAGGGCGAAAGCGCTGTCCAAATTGAGGGTAAAATTGGGGTTAGGATACAGATGATGAAATGATGGAAAAAACTAATTGTCTTAAAAGGAATGTATGAAGGTGTGAATATGTTAGGGATGGGATCTATGGAATTAGGTAGGTGCATGGCATCTATTTAGGAAGTGAGTTAGGAATTGGGGTGGTTGTGGTCTGCTGGAATTAATTTTAGGACACCAATTTGACCCATCTGGTGCCCTAATGGCCAAGTTTAGGCAAAATTAGGCCTAGTAGATTGCCCCAACCTCCTACATGAGGTTTTAGGGTCATTTGGGGATTTTAGGGTGCATATTAAGGAGGTGTAGGGGTGCTGCCCCTATTTCACTTAGAGTAGTTTAATCTTTAAAAATTGATAAAAAGAAAAAAGCATTTAGGAGTCCATTGCTTGGAAGGCAATTTAGGTAGAGGTCCCATACACTCTCCGCCGGCCAACTCTGGGGGTTTCTTCACCTTGCAGTGGGAAAGCCTCATAAAGCTCTCAATGATTTCAATTTATCACAAAACAATCTTAATATATTTGTAATGTAAAGAAGACATGTGATTTTATCTCTAAAAAATAAATAAATATTTTTTCATTTTTGTGTAATCACAAAATGGGAGTATACAAAGTGAAGTTAGAAGTTGCCGTACATGGTAAAAGGCCTAGAGCTCTAAGGTTGAAAAGTCCCAACATAAGTTAAAAATTTCTTTGAAAACACTATAATGAGAATTGAAACAATTTTATCTTTCAATGATGTCTATTTTATTGTCAAAAAGCACCACATGCTATTTTGTGATTGATTTACGGTTGGTTGAAATTTTGATAAAGAATAATATGGAATTTTTTTTGCAAGTAAATAATGGCTTGTTGAAGTGGAATAGAGCACTTGGGTTAAAAAATAAAAAGACAATCACTTCCAAGCTTTAATAAGTAGACCACCAATGACTGTAAAGCAATTCATTAACCATGACAACATCTTGAAAAGAATCTATTGAGCACCAAATAAGGAAGGTTTGCAYAAAGGCATCTTCTAAGCTCATTGTGCCTTCCTTAATCATTTATGATCGAGTTTTAGGTATCAATATTGAAGCTATTGATAATGGGTGTTCATACATTAGTAGGCATCAAAATGTTGAAAAAAGTTTTTAAATTTTTATTTTGACATGTGTGGTTTTAAAAAACTAATACACCAATGTTGAAGCTTTGATACCTCAACACACCCAATTTTTAGACAAGTTCTTTAAGAAGAAGGTGGAGGAAATGGGTGGAGGAAAGATAGTTGATGACAATAGATAGAAATAAATGCCAAAATCTAAGTAGATGCTTAAAATCTTGTTTCCAGAGGTAGATTCTATATAAAAAAAATCTTATAAAGTATCAACTTCTTCCATTGAAAGTAGCTAGAATCCAAAAACATTAATATCACTAATAATAACCTAGAATTTGAAGATTGAAACTCGATAATCTGAAAATTCAATAATATAGAAGGATGGATATTAACTTCTATAAATTGCATCATGCATCTTGTCTTCTGTGAGGAACATTTAAAAGCAAATCACAAATGCAATGTAGGATGACCCTATCAAACCTTTAAGGACTAGAACATAGGACCTCAGAACTTCTAAACTTCTAATATTGAGAAGAAGTATAATAAGATGCAACTTAAAATAATAATTTAATAAAAAATTTGAAACAAAAGTTGTATTATGTGATCCATAAATCATATCCATATCCAGGTGGATCATAATCATCATATGCTACAGACCTAAACTATAAAATATTTTTATATAAAATTTGAAACCAAAAATTGAAGTTTCTTTCTTAGGAAAATTATTAATTGGATATTTGTAATATGCACAAGATTCTTGTTTACCTAACCTTAGAACCTCGGTTAGAACAATGCACAGATGACCCTAGAAATCATGCATTTTAATACCCTATGACATCATGTGTATAAGAAAATTTAAAAGCACTCATTGAAAGTCAAGCTAGTGTAGACGTTCTCCACTTTTTACACAAAATTCAGAGGATGAATAATTGCACTTGTGTCCTATACTTGAGAATTCCTTGTCATTCATCGAACACTTAGTGTCCGTGGTGTCCTTCGTGGGTTACGTCTAGAACATTAAGCACTATTCATGGTAATATTTTGAGATTCATATTTTTATGGTGAATTTCAATAAAATGGCGGTATTGCAAATACCACTTTTCAAAGCACGCAGTCTTAATCATATTTCAAATATTTAGGACAATTACAAATTTCAAACATCTAGGACAATTATAAATTTCAAACATCTAGGACAAATATAGATTTCAAAAGTCTAGGATTAATTCAGATTCTAGACCGTGCGGTCTGAACCATCTAGGACATACCTAGATTTCAAAATCTAGGAAATGTGTAGATTTCAAAGATCTAATATGAATATAGATTTCAGACCGTGCAGTCTTAACCTAAACAAATGCCAAAGTTGCAAAATCTTCGCCACTTTGATTTCATCGCACCATTTTAATGAAATTCACCACTTTTTTTATTACTAATTTTTTTTTTTAATTTTCAGAAGGCCATTTTTGAAGTTAAATTTAAAAAAAAAATTAAAATCACGAAAGCTCATAGCTCACAAAAGAACAAAATCATAAAAGTGCAAAGAAGTGTAAAGTCAAGAGAAGCAATGGATTTACTACCTCTATAATATCATCTTGTGATCGTCTTTAATATCACCTTAATTGCAACAACTACATTATTTCTATAATATCACCTTTTGTAAAAAGTGATATTACAAAAGTGATTGCAAACTACTACTCTATTTCTGTAATATCACATTGTGTGAAAATACAATTTCTATGTATGCATGATTGAAAATATTCTTACAAAATATTTAAAATAATTATTCTAAAGACTTATTGAAATCATTATCATGCATTTTATTCAAATATATCAAAATTTTACTAATATGTGATACAATGAATGCGTTACATAGCAAGCACAAGCCCCAAGTATTAATGGTAGCATTTGTGATATTACAGAGGGAAAAATGAGTCATACTTTATGCCTCTTGAATTATAGAACATATTACTACCCAAATTCAAAAACATTGTTATAGATTTTTATCTTCAAACTCCAATAAAATACTCTATATTAGAAGGAAAGAAATAGAAGTTTTAGTTGAAATTAGACTCAAAAGACATTAATTTTTCAGTGTTTCTTCAAGAACAAATAAATTCACTTTGAATGACAAAAGCAACTTTTTCAAGACAAAATGCAAAAAGTGTTGAAAGACATTGTATAAGAATTCTAAGTTTTTTGAGGAATAAGATATTCAAAATGAAAAGTTGAATCATATGATATAATCTTAACTCTAGAAGGATGCTAAGGTCAAATATTGGCTAATGGATGAATTTCAAAGAGTATTGTAAAAATGAAGAATGCACCTACTAGTCCAAAATCGGATCATTTTTGGCAAAGTATCTTGGTGATAGGTTTAGTCTTTTGAGGGTTGTCATTGATATGTATACATTTGAATATATTCTTTAAGTTTAAACCAAAAATTCACGTCAAGTTTTTCTTATGACCTCTTATAAGCAAGTGTACTTAGTACTAGCCAATGGAACACTTTCTACCAATAGGAAACGAATTGCAAATCAATTCACTCACTTTCTTTTGCAAATTAAACATTAAAGGTATAGAATCAAATCTATAGAGGTTGGAAGTTAATGATGAGTTCATCCAACTTTGAGACTTTCATGAAAAACAAAGTGAAATTTATCCAGTGAAATTGATTGCTACCTTGAAAATTCAAATTCAAATTCAATTTCAAAGCACGTCTAAGGAATTGGAACCCATCTAACTTTATTATGAGACTAAAAGACAAAAATTGAACAAAATTACAGAATTGAGAATGAAAATCAAATTGATTTCATTTATTTGAATATTGAAAAGAAAACAAAGCATAATTTAAATAAAATAAATAAAGCCATGTTATTTTTTTCAAAAAGAAAATTTACTTGAAAACTTGAACACTTGAAAATATCACCTCATGCATATATCACACTGTAGAATATTGATCATAGTGTTCACCCCCCTAATTGTCGAAGATTTCTTTTGAGCTTCTAGGAATTTGCTCTAAATTGAACGAAATGCCAACATTGTAATAAGTTGTATCAAATTTTTTTTAATTGTAATTGTACAAATTCAAACTAGACATGTTAGASATCACATGGGAAAAGAAAAYACAACAATATCACTTATGGATTGAAGATTATAATGTTTGATCATGAGGTGTTAAAATTGCAAAAGTGATTTGAAGTCTTTCAATCCTCTTTAACCTCTTTTCACATGTCAAGTCTTAAAAGTTGGTCACTAAAAAAATATGAGGTTAATATTTTTTAACATGCATAACCCCAATCAATTATAGCTTCTCAAAATCTTCTCTACAATTTTCTTAAATGAATTTTCAATGGTTATTTTTCTCCAAGGTCTAGTTAGTATATGAGGTTCATTTCCAAGAGCCTTCAACACTACCACTTGCACTACAAAAAATCAAAATTGCACAAAATAGACACTCGTGCACAAAATCTTCAATAGAAAAATCATGATCAATCATTTTCAAAATTGGATTTTTGACCCTAAAATTAGAATTTAAAAGGAATTTGTCAAAAATAATAGCTTTGATAATAGTTTTATTTAACTTCAAAGTATTGTCAACATCAAAATTTGGTGCCCTGGGCATTTAGGGTTTAAGTTAAATTTTGGATTGAACTTGGAAGAAACAAATTTCTTAAAATCATTTCAGAGTCTTCATTCATTCTAGGTAGGTTCATTTTAGGGTGTCAAACCAAACATCAGTCTTATTTTCTACCTTAAAACAACCAGAATAATTATGACTAAGCAATCAAGCTTCAAGTTCCTTTACTATCTAAGCTCCAATTTTGCAACCATACATGAATGAAAAAATTTCATTCTATTTTTCAAAGATTAAATTAAACTAAAGTAAGCTATTTAAAGTTTAATTTAATTTTTGAAAAATAGAGTTTAATTTATACTTTGAAAATTTATACTTTAAAAAACTAGAGTATAAAATTTATACTTTTAATTAAACCAAACTCTAGTATAAAATAAATTATAAAATAAAAGTTTAAAATTCATTTATACTAAAATGATTCAATACAATATCATTTAATTGTGTTAATATCAAATCTAATACTCTGAATAAATTGTAGCTTTAGGTAGTATTGCTTGAAATAGCCCAAAAGCTTATTAAATAACCAGTATGCCATTTGCCGTTGTCACAACCACTAGAATACTATTTGCAATTTCCACAAATGTGACAAATAAGCTCTCTTTAATCTCCTTTCACACCCAGTTTTTTTAAATCTTTATTAAATCCGGTAAATCATCCGCAGCACTAACCTTTAATATTATGTATTCTGTTATTTTTTGTATTGTAATTTTATTTTTGAAATTTTCTTACCATAAAAAATTAACAAAAATATTGATTTTGTGATATTATTATTTACTTTTCAAAATTTTATTTCAATATTTCAAAAGCTCAAGGAACAACAAATAAACAAAACATATTACATGCTATAGCTTCTTAGCAATTGGGGGGAGTTTTATGCCTAATAATTTATTAGAGTGCAAAAATAGTTAGACAACATGAAAAACATAAATAAGTAAGGTGGACATTAGTCCAACTTGTTCTTATAAGTTTTGGGTGATTGCTACTACTTTCATCTAAGGCAATTGCCTTTACTTAAAACCTTGTCTTGACTTCCAAACGCTAAACTTTTTACTTTGTATGTTAGGATTTGTTGTGTGTGAGAGATACGAATGTTTCATTTATGAGAGATTGAGCTTAACATCCTTCAAAATGGCAAAGGCAATAACTTTACAATGTATATTTACAATTATTGAAGAAGAAATACAAGATTGGAGTGAATTGAATATTTACAAATTAAATGCTAGTTGAGTTTGTATGAATTTAGGCAATTGTTATATTTAAAAAAAAATGGTGGGGGAGAAGGGGGGAGGGCAAACTATGTCAATAATCATTGGCATGCAAATAAAGATTGTGATGACTTGTTTTGTTTTTTAAAACATATATTAGATTTCTATCCATTTTACATACAAACCTCTTAAGATCACAAACAAATATAGTATAAAACAAAATAAACATCTTAAATTTCACTTATCATTCACATTTGTTGCTAGCAATCTAGCATGGTTTTGTTTTAAGATGATACTCCTCTATCTCAAAATGATCTTGAACTCAAATCTCTACTTGGGATTGAATCTATGTTTGCTTCATACAATCCTATAATAGTTATTCTTGAAACTACTACTAGTCCCCTTCCTTCCACATCACAATGTCAAACTGTAAGACCATTTTGGTACAAAAAATCAAGGAGAATCAAACGATCATTTTAGTATAGAGAAAATAATATTATTTTTGAGTATCCTTTTGATTATTATATTGAATTTTTAAGATTATAATTTGCATGAAAAAAGATCAATGAATTTCTTAATTCCTAAACTTCCATTGTCTCCAACAAGGGAACAAATGAATTTTGGGTAGGCTCTTGTAACCTCAATTTCTAATGTGATGACCTTAAACATTTTTGTAACAAAGAAAAATACATTATATTTTAGGGAATATATTTTTAATTCAATTAGTGCTTGGAAGCAAAAGATATGCTACAATTAACTCAGAATAGAGGAGACCGGGCACCAAAAAAAGCCCACCAATCATACTACTAAAATCATAACTGCCTCTGTGATATCACAAATGCTACCATTAATACTTGGGGCTTGTGCTTGCTATGCGACGCATTCATTGTATCACATATCAATAAAATTTTGATATATTTGAATAGAATGCATGATAATGATTTCAATAATTCCTTAAAATAATTATTTTAAATATTTTGTAAGAATATTTTCAATCATGCATACATAGAAATTGTATTTTATTCCAGATCTAGATTGACCCCTCCTACTATGTACCTGTCTCCAGTACCTCTGAATAATTTCTACAGTCGTTGCATTGTACCCCTTGTCAATCACTTCGTCTCCGTCTTTGGAAAAGATGATGAGAGCTACTTGAGCTCCACACAAGGTCCCAAGCTCATAAGCCTTTTTYACTAATCCCGATTTCCTTTTCTTAAATTTGGCCCTGATTTGGGACTCTGGCAAAGGTTGGATTTCGATTTTCCGCCGACCCATCTTCTGTTGTATTACATATATAAAATAAAATAAAATAAAAGTACACAAGAATATACACTTGTAACAATGTCATTTAGCGTAACAACTAGTTTGATCTAAAAAAGGAAATCAGGTCAATTTATAAGGAGCTGTAAACTTTTTCTTTAACTTCTATAATTAGATAAACTTTTGCATTCCTTGATTTTAAAAACATCTTACCTCCAGCTTTTGATTTTGTTTTACCTTTTACTTTTTTAGTAAAAATCAGTCTTTGATCGAGGCAATAATTATGAAAATTATGAAACCACCCCTAGACTAGAGTCATGAACAACTCTTAACCCCTCATTGCCGAAGTTCCAACCATGCTTAAAAGCATCCTCCCTTTGCAAGTGTTAAAAGTCTAAATTTTAGTAAGTTATGAAGATCTTAACCGTACGATATTGAAGTGTGCATGTTTTAGATGGTGTGGAAAAAATTGGAGGTCATTTGACCGTATAGATTGAAAGATTATAATGTTTTAGTTTTGAAAAAAGGTGCTGAAATTTTCTGAAAAACACATTTGGAGGTGAAATTCGATTTCTAAACCAACTCAAATGAAAAAACTATAAACCACAAAGTGATTCCAAATTAGAATATGAACACTTTGGTGGAAAAAAATATCATAAAATTAACTCATTGTGCTTGCAAAATGGATTTGAAATGTCAAAAAACAGTGAAGAAATTAGCAAAAAATCGCATTTGTGGCTGAACCTCCTTCTAAAATGCTTCTCAGTCACTCATTACATCTTGGATGGATCTAAAATTTTAACCACAGAAACTAGACTAGTAAGCGCAACTTTAACAACAAAAACTATTGGAAAAGGATCATATATGAAGAAGTTATGAGCCGCCGAAGTTCATTGAAATGCAAAAATTTTGGATTTTGAACTTTGAATTTCTCCCAAACATTAGAAACAACTTGGATTGGCATGAAACTTTTACCACAATAACTAGACCTATATGGGAACAAAACCCAACAAATTTTATTGAAAACAAACATTTGATGAAAAAAATACAATCCCCGAAGTTGCAGCCATCACAATGCAGTGTGCTGAACCCAAATTGAACCTGAGAACTTCGAATGACTTTCAGAATCTCAATATGTCTTGGATTGGTCTGAAAATTTTATTATAGATACTAGACTACTATGCACAACTTTTCCAACAAGTTTTATTGAATTCCGACATTGGATGCAAAAGTTAGAGCACTTCAAAGTGGACTGCAGACTGTGGAGGGCACTTTTTGTCCCATTCGGCAATGAGGGGTTAAACAACCTATAACCAACAAATGAAGGACTACATATCCCATATTAATAGAATGACGCATTACCCCTTCTTCTCATACAACCCCTGATTTTGTCACAAAATGAAAGATATGGTGGTTCAAATGGAATTGGGGCTAGAAGTAGGTGACGGAATTGGGCTGGTTAATTGATGGAATTGAGCTGCGAACAGTAATGGGCTGGTCAACTGTTTTCAAGTAAATATGCCATTTCTAATCAGCATGTTACAATTGGGTGCAATGCTTTACTCCACGGATGTAGATATTAGATGTGGTCATAACTCGGAACCAGTTCACAAGATCACACCTCAAACCAGCCTCTGGGAAGAGAAAAGTTAAACAGAAATTGGAGTCTTGCAACCTTCAATCAAGCGAAACGAGAGAGAGCATCGATAATTAATATGCATGCAGAATATCTTCAAGATATCGACAAATCAAGCGATTAACAACCAATATTGAGCACCTTCAACTGAACAAGAACTCGAGAGGAACTCAGAGCTGCAAAAAATCGGAAGAATTGATCTTTCTTAGGAGGAAACGGTGATGACAGCTTCCCACCAACTACCAGCGTTAATGATCTATTGTGCTCGAAGATTGGAAACTACAAATATCTTTCGCAAGTCAACTAAAACCTGGTGAAATCCAAAAGCTCCTGCATTAGAATGAACAAATATCAAAAACTTGCGTACATGTAAAACAACAAATTGATTCAAAAAGGAGTCACACTAAAGGAGCTTCCGCATCTGATAAAAAATGTCACCTACAGAAGAAGCACGTATTTCAAATCATCATAGAGGGTGTCACCCTGCTGTTGAAGTCTTATGGTATCTTCAATATCATAAACATTTCTAAGATGTGCTTAAAGTTGGACACTAAAAACGAAAAGAAGCATTACTGACGACAAGACAAAATTAGATCCTTTAAAATTCAGTGATCCACTCACCAGTTTAAATTCGGCTGGGGTACATAAAAACCCTAACTCTAGCACCCTGAAAATAAGAAAACAATTCATCAATAGCATAAGTTAGTTCCTGCATCATCTACTGTACAGTAAAATATACCGTCCAACGTGAAAAAGGTACTGTAAATAACCAAAAAGGGAAGAAAAATAATTAATTCAGAAGTGCACATTGTAACGCGCCTGCGGAAATGAACGACTATGATACAAATTAGATATTTAATGAGCTCGACTATGATATACTAAGTTTTTTTATTGAATGCACATCGTTGAGAGAAAATGCCTCCATGGCAGGTCGAAACCCAATAAATATATCAATCTGACTGAACACTACGTATATAAGTACACAAAACCTAGAATTGTTTTTTAACGATAATAGCTGAAACCATGAAGGAATTGTCCAACATACCAGGGAAGAAGGGGGAAGGTTGCTCCTGAATCTGGCACGGACAACTCCACTGCTACCGTGTGGGCGGGCCACCTTGCCCCAAACGCACCGGAACTGAGATCCATTCTTCTTGGTCTTGGCCTTATAAACATAGGCCAATCTCTTCCCAAGATACCATTTTACTTCCTCAGAAGTGTTTACTCCTTCGATCTGAAGAAGTGAGGTGCTAGGGTATTGGTTCGACTTCGACCTGCATGAACACCACTCGAATTCTCAGAATACCGATATCATAAGGTATCGGCCCAACTTCAGGTAACTGTTGTGACTCTTCCACTGGAAAGAATTAAAATTAACCACAATATATATATATATATATATATATATATATATATATATATATATATATACCTTATTAGTCATTGGAATACATCAAACATATAAAGGGGCACAAATAGGAAGATTTTGAATTGTGTCTCAAATTGTATCTCCTAATTTAAATAACGATTTAAATAAAAGGTTCTCATCATTATTTTTCCTAGCTAACATAAATATAGCTAAAACCATTCAACTAAAAAATTGGTAGTCTATAGGATAGTTGTATATTAGAGACTCCAATTGTGCAACGATAATAAAGCTATCTTGAAAGTCATGACTAAATGTCATCCTCTCTTTGTTTCCTAATTTGCACCTTATTCTAGATTGCACATGAATTACTTTTCAACTTGAATTTTTTTGAATGACAAAAGGAGATTGCAAACAATCTCATCAAATTGGCTAAATGGAGTTCATGCCTCACTTCTAACAAAAGAGGGGATCAAACATAAGTGTGCACCATTGTTCATGGTTGCAATGGTAATCTAAAAACGTCACTTTAAATGGTGGAATAATGAAGGAACCTTTGATCATGTGTCAAAACCATGTGAGGTATTCTTGGAAGTTATAAAATGGAGTCTAATCAATCCAATTCCACTCCTTTGAACCCCAATTCCATTACCTTTACAATTTTACTACATTAAAATGCATAAGGTAGGCAATCCAAAATTGCCTCTAATCTAAAACAGCCATCTTTACAATCTATACATCTCCAAAATCATTTATGTACCTATGTGGAAGAAACACTTTTAGAACCAAACTTTGACCCTTCATAACTTTTGCATAATGTATCCAAATTTCCCATTCTTTGGTGCATTGGAACCTCCTTTCACTTCCCAACAAGACAATATGAAAATATGACCAGCCTAATAATAGTAACTAAGCACATTATCAATTTGTGGCGTTTTTGGGTGTACCCATCTTAACCCCCTAAAGGACAAAACTACGTTTTTTGGCAGCATAGCAATTTTAGGTAGCTCATTATAAATGGAGTTTTTAATTTTTTTCTTTGAAATTTTCACACAACATATGTCCAAGGAGTAGCTTTAAGGACCAACAATTTTCATGACTTTTGACTACAGAGTTAAAAAAATTTGCATGAAATGCAATTTTTATTGGTCAACGGGCAGCCCGGATAAGTTTGAAAAAAATCACTTTGTTCATAAATAAAAATTTGAATTGGTTTTCTAGATTTATATATACGTGGAAGCTTTGAATTACTCCATTTTGATCAACGAGTCAAAAGTTATGAAGAGTTTTTGTTTGCGGTCAATCATAGAATCTCTATACTAAAATAAAGTTTGAAGTACTTTATTTAACTCATTTTTCAATAATTAAAAAAAAAATGAAAATATTGGATGAAGATTGTTTATTACAACATTGCAACCAATTGGTATTGACATTTTTCAATTTCATAAATAAATTGTTAACAATTTAGTATTTTGAATCATTCTCTACTTCTTTCTATTTACTATTTTTTTCCAATATGTTGTACAATTCCAAATTGGCCACACTCTTGCAATCCACATAGTGGAAAAACTTGAAATTTTTGCCACATCTTTCCAAAGTAGTTTACTACAAGATCCTTTGGCTACATGTGTCCAAAAATATTTATTTTCTAAAATTTGATACTTGTACTAGAAATAGTAGTTTTGGAGAGTTTTTGGTGAAAGCATAGTCAAAGACCTTCAGGGGTTAATTGGGCCTCACTAGGAAGGTTTGCCATTGGGTTGAATGCCATGTTGGGTATATTTACCTTAATATATAAGTAGCCCAAAGTGACCCAAATAGCACGTGACCCAAATAGGATCTCCTACCACAAAAATCTCCCATGAGGAAAGCCTCCTTTCATCTTATTAGTCTGTTTTTTCACATGGTCTGGTATTTCCCACGTTCTCAATAAAARAAAAMTTCTRAAGGACAACTTATMAAAGCGCCAGAAGCAGCCACGCAAATTTAAGCCAAGTACAAGTACTCCAATACCGTAGAAATTGATCGTCCGGGTATCATATCCGGGCATCTGCAGCCGGTCCTCGTAGCCAAGCCCGAGAGGCTCAAGCACCGACCGCTAGACGCAGTCTTGCGTTCAACGGACGGAGACACGGGACTCTCTYTCTCTCCCTTTGCCAGCTTCGCTTCCGCATTCTCGGCCACCTGTTCATTCTGTTTGCCTCACCATCGTCGCGTCTCGGAATCTTCCTGGGGATAATTGAGGCTATTTCGACTTGCGAGGAGGATTTCTCTATTGCACTCTTTTGAATTTCGTGACTGGTCTCGTGGCGGTGGAGATTTTGGTGCTGGAGGAGGAGCTTGTATGCCGCTGCGACATTTTGTCGAGGTGCTGCTGTTGAAAGAAGAGGACTTAGCTGAGGGACTGCCATTTGCTGCAATTAGGTATGTGAGGTGTTTCCGCTTGATTTGGTTATGTTTGTGGAAATGATCGGGGGATTACTCGCTTGCTCAGAGTAGTCGCGGGGCACCGGAGTGSGCTAGGGTTTCAACGCGTAGAGCGCTTGGCTTTTATTGGCTTCTTACGGTTACTTTGGTAGTCAGTTTTCTGTGTTTGGGGGTTAGTATGAACTGTTGGGATGGGAAGGTCTTTACTGCTAGGGCCTCTGYATGGTTCCTGTCTCATTCCTTGCAGTTCGATTTCTTTGCAAACTTTTCTTCGTCAATCGTAGAGATGGAATGCCCAGAGGAATGATGTATGGACGAAGGTCTATGGCATGCGGTAGCTAGTTTTTTACGAATTTTTTAACATACTCTTAGTGAGTTCGTTTCACCTTTTAAAGCACGCGAAGCTGTTTGACTGAAAAGTAGTCAGCACTTTGTAGGCCATAMTTTCTACACATCGTTGRAATTTTAATTGAGATTTTTTTGGAACGTTCTGTAAGGTTTGAGCACCGCTGTTTATCGCCATTTATTGTAATTACTTAGAAACTGTTTGGAATTTAAATTGAGGAATAATGTGTGTTTCTTTGCAAGTTGGAAAGAAGGCTTGTTCAAATATTCTATTATTCCATGGAGGCTTGGTAGGTCTTGCCTTAAAAAATAAAACATAACATTTTCAGTTCAAAACAACCACTATAAAAATTATTCAAATTAGAAGGTAAAATTAAAATCTTTGAAAAATCTTTATGATTAGAACTTAACATCTAGAACTTCAAGGAAATAATTCTTGTGAAAATCACAAATATTTAATTTACAATTAATTATAGAAGGAAGTCTTTATTTTTGGCTTCAAATTTTATTGAATAATATTGGTTTGTGTAGTAGTTGATCTAACCGTATGGATATGACTTGTGGATCATATTTTACAACTATTGTTTGAGAGTCATAATTAAATTATTCTCTCAAGTTGTTCTTCCAAGCATTTTATGATACATCTTCACAGTTTTGGAAATGTGGACTACCCTTTGGTTCTTAAGGAGTTAAAGGATAGAGCCTAAGACATTGAAGCCATAGGAGTTTCATAAAGTGCTTAGGCTCTAAAAGTGTCCTTTAAAACAATGGTACATTTTTTTTTCTCATTGCATGAAGAATGTACATATAGTGTACTTTTTAGGAGGTGGATGCTTTAGTGACTATTTTGTTTTAACTTCAAAATTCATAGCTAATTTCACAAGGCTCCAAAAATTTGAAAAGACTCAGGTCATTAGATGCCCATTCCCTTTGTCTTTGGAAGAAAATTTAGTGAAAAGAAATGTTTCAAGAAACTTAATGTCTTCAAAGTCCTTTGTTCTAATTTTTTCTTGTATTCATATCTGACTAAAATGTTTTATTTTTATTTTTTAGAGATGAAATCACATGCCTAATGTATGACATAAAAAATTCTTAATTTTTTGCTAAAAATTTAAAGTTCCACAAAATTCTGAAGAAAAAGTAAAAAAAAATTTATATCAAATACAAAACATGTTTAAAAATCCATCATAGAGGTACATTTTTGTACATAACATTTATTGTAGCTTTAAGGAAATTTCCATGTGACTTTGTAATTGAAAATGTGGTTATGAATCTTCAACTTCAAACTTCAATAAACTACTCATTTCAAGGAAATTTTATCAATTTTCAATCAAAGTAGAATCTACACTTTATAAGCTTCATTTGTCAATTTTGGTCGAAAACAAAATAAATCTTTTTGACTATCAAAATCAAAGTTTTAACCCTAAACCATCTTGATTAATTCCCAAAATTGACAACTTGAGAAAAATCGTTATAAAATGCTATTTGGAAGCATAATTTGGAACTGATATACAAATAAATGTTGAATAAATGTTGTAGACCAACAGTTGTAGATGTAGATTCCATCTGTACGGTTAGATTCACCAAATGCTATCACCAATATTTTTTTATAAATTTTGAAAGGAAAATATCAAAATTCCTTCAAAATTCGATAACAAGCAAAATTTTACCATTTTTGGAGTAGAATTTTTTGGAATGGATTTAAAATGAAGTTCTCTTGACATAGTGATTTTTTGAGATTTTTGTGCTGTTAAAATCTATGACCTCATTTTGGCAAATCCAATTTTGAACTAAAGTCAATGCAGTTTTGACTTGGTCAACCACTTAACATACTTGCACATTAGTAATTTTAGAAAAACATGTACTCTGGTAACACCAAATCCAACCCTTAGATAGAACAACTTGATATAGTCTCTCTACAAATTAGAAAAACTTTCATGCAAGCAAGTTAGGAGGATGAAATTGTAGTTTCAATTTATTCATCATCCAGTTTCTAGATGTTGGCGCACTCCAAGGTTAAAGCTCAAAGTATAAAGCTCAAAGTATAAAAATACATACAATATGGCTTACAATTTTTTCTTAAAGACTACCCTAACTATAACAAAAGTTTGTGCATAGTTTTAAAAATTCCATCCAAGAAGTTTCCTTCAATTAAAATTAAATTTTTGTTAGAAAGCCCCAAAAGTTGCGTAGCTTGGCCTATGATACATGTATTAAAAAAGCTCATATAATTAGGTTTTTAGTGCTATTATTGTCTTCAAAAATATTCATTTCATGTATATAAGTACATATTTGGATTCTTGTTAAAAGGGCTACAAGATTTTTCTACATTAAAACAAATTATATTTCTTCAAGTTGGATTAAATCACATTATAAGTGATTATAGTCAGGGCCATATAATATAGGAGTTGCGTACCCGGGGATGTCACTTCACAATTCAAATTGGACGGTTTGAAAATGGCACATGGAATACCGCCATTTTAATGAAATTTGCCATTATCATGATCATTAAACTATTTTGGTCAATAATTTTCTGATCAAATACCACCAAATTCATATTAATATACTTTATGGTTGCAAAGGGCTTCTTGGTCCTTTAAGGGTTAATGGATATCTCTAATTTTTCAATTTTGTTTTGCCTATGGATTGGAAGCATGGATTTGACTTGGTGAACCTCTAGCATTGCTGAATACTGTTACGCATGGACGTACACTTATTCAGACACTTTCACAAATAAATCACTTCCTGTAGTATCCTCATGGGAATCTTTCTGCGGAATCTTCACATCCAAAATACACGTGCACCAAGTGAAATTTGAGCCTCACTTCTGGCAAGTGGCAACCCACTCATGCAAACAAAAGCCTCGCCAGTCGTCACGGCCAGCACGTGCACCCAAGTCGTCCTCCTCCGACATCACTCCAGGGCTCCAAATGTAGCATCTATGACGTTTCTTCCTTTTTCTTGTCCCTTGAAACAAAATAATGAAAATCTTTGCATGATTGTGTATCAATGCTTCTTCTCTGTCGCAATGAAATTCCGTTTCATTTGTGTAAAAAAAAAGCATCTTTGCATGCCTTTCATGAAGTCAGCGTTTGCATTCGAAACTCGAAACTSGTCGCTTCCTTCAAAAATTCCCTTTCACCAGCAAGGCAGCAATGAGCTCGGCCGGCCATTTGTGTCCCCAGGAAAAATGCAAACCTTTTCACTAACGTAATGGAACACAAATCTGGTGAAAACACCCATTGAAATAACACAACCCTTCAGTTGCAATACAAAAATCACGTGTCGCACATCGATCGATGCATGGAGCCGACGAGGTCGACCAGATCCCTAGCTAGTGTAGAGTACTAAGTTGTTATACACAGTTGTGCAGTACTTACTGAACGAACAAGCTAGCTACTGTAGATAATTATTATTACTCCGTATCATCTCTTAAATCTAAACATCAAGTGAAAGTTACTCAGTCGTCACTTGAAGTCGATTTCCCACAGCTACAGCTAGAGAATTCGAAATGGACGCAGTAGATGTATATGCTCTCGTCCTATCTGTCGGAGATTCCATACGAAACCGAAGCTCGAGGTGCATTAGATTAGCCATCGAGATCGGCTTTCGTCGAAAGGTACTGAATTAATTTCGGCACCACTCAGATCCGGAGACAAAGACACAGCTCACTAAGTACTGTAACACTCGTGAATTTCACTCGATCAAGTTCTGATGCATCGGAAGGGGTTCCACGTGCAAGTGGCATACGTGTGTGCAACTTTACTGTTGTCAAGTTTGTGCCTTTGTTTGTGGGGAGAGTTTATATATGTCAGGATTTTTCTTGGGCGATATAGGTATATAGATATATAGTCGATAGATTTTCAAAGATGGGTTTCCTCTGGATTCGATGTCGATCTGGAGCAGAATTCCATGAAATGGCATTAGGTAGCTAGAAAGAGCCTGGGTCGGTCGTCTCAGTGGACGAGGATAACCTCATTCTCACTCTCCATGCTCTCTTGGGAAACAGGTGCTCCCCCTAACTCGATCGCATTCTGCCTTTGTAAGTAATAACCACGCTAGCTTGGTTGTCCGTGAGTGTTAACCTAAACTCAGCTTAAGGTTCAAAAACCGTTTCAAAACCAATCTCAAATCCATGCAGCATGCATATCAGATTTCATTTCAATTATATAAATAATGCATTGAATGGTCGAGCTAGGACCTACTCTGGACCAGCAGTTTTACAGACAATTTAGTTAAATTGGCGCTCTTTTATTTTATTGGCGACTAAAATTATGACATTCACCTGCAAGAAGCTCAAAAATTAGAATAGGCAAAGATTGTAGTTTCAGTACGCAGTTATGTCCACCGTGAAGGTGCGAATGTCGTAGAATTTTTGCCAATATATATAACGAAAATGGCGTCTTTCTAAACTCCTACGCAAGTGCATTAGTGGTCCAAAGTCACCAAATTTAGAAGAAGGATGTTTTTCTTCTTTCATTAAAGGCAAATTTGTTCTTTCATTAAAGGCAAACTTGTGTCAACTTTGCTTCTTTATGGGTGCACAAATTTCTAACATTAATCTGCACAACTCTCTAAAAACAAGGATCGGTGAAGAAATATCAAGTAACAAAGCTGTGCATGTCCTCCGATTTAACGAAATTGACTTTTTTTTAACTCCTATGCACGTGCACCAGTGACCAGTGGACCACACAGTCAGACACGAATATGGTCCTTACAATTAAACTGGAAGAAGTGAAGGATCCCTTTCTTATTGATCTCATGAAAATCAGTTGTGTTGCAAAACACTCTCAAGTAAGAATTGTGAGAGAAAACTTCTGTCAACAAATGAGAACTAAAACAAGAAGTTATCCATGTGGACTCGACAGTATGAGACTATGAGTGCGGTATATAGATAATTTTATATCAAAAATTTCAAGTCAAAAATTACGTCAAAATTCGTATAATTATATGTTGAGTATGTCTACAAGTTTAAACAGTCGATCGTTGTATGATCTGTTGTTGCAGGTGGTCCTTGATAGCGGGCCGTATACCGGGCCGCACAGACAACGAGATCAAAAACTACTGGAACACGCATTTGCAACGCAAGCTGCGAAGCCTGGGCATCGATCCCACGAAGTACAAAGTCGGCCTCACGCTCACCTCAGACACAAGTCCACAACAGATCAATACCGACTTCGATCCATCCCCATCGCCAACAAAACCTGACCAATTCAGAAACCATGCAAAAACAACAACAATGGAAAATTCCCAACCAGTGTCCAGTCCCAGCAACTCCGCGTCCACGTCCACCAGCTACGAGAGCGTCAGTGGGGAGTCTGCTCCCGGAGGTTCCGAGCTCCAATTGCAAGAGCTCTGGTCATTTGTTGGGAACTCCCATAATTTGCAGAGTTTTAATAATCCTTGCTTAGTTGATCAGGGGGGGCGTGTTATTAGTGGGTGGGATTATGATCAGTTTCGGATGGAACATTTGGAGCTTCTGGATCCGCTGGAATTTGCAGGGCCCGGTACAGGGATCATGCAGCCTTTGGAAGCAGTGGCGCAGGTCGAATGGTCGGGTGCCTCAGGAAGCTTTTTTGAAGACTTAGTACTCTTAGATTGATTAATTTTTATTGAACATGTGGTGGTTTTCGTTGCCATGGCTTTCAAGTGCTCAAAGCTTCAAAAATTAGAACTTGGTCTGGTGTAGATTTCTKAGGAAATGTGGAGATTTCTTGAAATTTTGTGGGTTTTAACGAAGTATTGAATGGCGATTGCTGTTTGATGTGAACTCTGTAAGTAGGTTGTGGTGTTTGACGAGTGAAAGTCGTTCGTTTAAAAACGGAGTGAAGTGTTTGCTGAATCTCATACCCGTCCTCCTAGAGTGTTTGCACTAATTAACAGAGATAATAAATTAATGCTTTGAAGCAAAATCATGTAGCTTTTTACAATGTCAAATACTGGCTCTACAATTGCCTACGCTGAGCGCACAATACCAGGAAGTATTGCACTGCCTGCAGAAGCCTGATTAGCAGCACGGTTACTTCCGAACTCCCTCTTGTTCGATTCTCGTGCTATACGGCTCCCAAACTGCAAAAGAGAATTAGTGTTATCATACTCGCACTATCGCATGCAATTCCTCACAATATAGTAACAAGTACTATGACCTCCAGCTATCTGTTCCCGCTTTACACAAAATTTTGCAGATTTGGTACCCTTGTTCTTCTAAATATTAGACTACAAACCTTATTGTCTATCACCCCAAAATTTCTCAGAAATATTTGACGCATGCATGAGCAATTGCTTAATGTAACGCAAACAGTCCCCTATTATTCAAGTGCTCTTCCAAACTATGTGCAATGGAGTAATTACTCTCTAGAAAATGAAGAACAACCTGACACGGCGTACCTGGATTGCTCGCTTCGGTAACGACGCAGCACCTGGCAGACTCAAGCTCATGGCCACCTGCACAGAAACAAAATCAAGGAGACCCGTCCTGATTACGAGGAGAAGTCAAAGAACGGAGTTCGTTGATTCCCCATCCATCAAAAGAAAAAAATAATAAGCGAACCAACATCATGATGTTACATGCGGTTTACGAGTTTTGCCACACATGCAAATTTGAGAATGAGCAGACATACCTCACGAAGAATTCTTTTATCACCATTCCCAATTGGTAACCGCAGATCCACAATATCCCACAGAGGCAGATCCAACAGGGTTTCGACTACTGCTTCATCAAGAAACGGAAACCTAGCCTGCCGAGCAAACAACCAATGCAGTCACGATCAAAAACACTCGTGTTATTCTACCGGTAACAGAAATTAACCCTTAAGAGACCAAAGGTTCATAAGCATAGTTATAAAATGGACAGTTTCATTGTGGACAATAGAATTCGACATGAAGCTCAATTTGGGATTCTAGGTCCCTAAGAATTTAACATTGCCATTCTTCTTTGCTACCTCTTTACCCAAATCGGCCATGCATCGATCATCTCTCCCCAGATTTCGTTTCCAAATGCGTTGCATGTCAGTTCTCATCTCGGCTTGYAATGCTGACCAACTGCATCCCCAGCACCAGACAACTCTGTTTCAGACGTTATTACTGGTAAACCTCAGCTTTGGGGTCAATATTTAACAAGCTGAGCTATGTCAATTACTTGGAAGCTGCCTGGTAGGAATGATAGGTAAAACTAGCTATTCAGGTATTTGATGGGGACAGTATGAAGAAAAAAAGGACCTTACCCCCCAAGCCTATATTTTGTGCGGTGTCGTCCATAGCCTCCACATTGCTCGTCAGCTCCAGCACCAACTAACAACACTCGTGCAGTAGACCTGTAGAAAGTTCTACCCCTAGTAGAGTCAGTTTCTTCCTGAGAATCGTGCAAATATCCTTCTCCTCTTGCAGCAAGCCACAAAGCCGTTCCAATATTGAGATCCTGCGTAAATAAAGGCTAATCATAAGTTCAAATATCAATATCCAGCTATTCAATATCCAGGAAGCAAATAAAGCAAGCACAAGTTCCAAACGATTCGGAATCGTGAAAATAGCTTGCAGAAATTTCGTAGAATCGCTCGCATACAGGTACCATTCCAAAACTAAACTAAAAACTGAATAGCTAACCCATTCAACGATAGCGGTAAGAATCTACATAAATAGCAAATGCTCACCATGAATGTATTGGAAGGACATATGAGGGACTCAAGATGGGTGCGATGTGAATCCATTGCTGCTAAGTCAGCATCAACCTTCACCTCAATATGAGGATTTTATGACTATTAACTTAACAATAAAAACTTTGGCAATTTCTAGGAGGGGGCCTTTGGTGATGCAGCTAATAATTACAGAAACAAAAAGATTGAACTTTGTGCACGACAAGTAACTAAGTAAAGAATCCTCATATCAGGTGTAGGACGAATAGGACTCGAGAACACAATCATGGTTACAAGCATTTACCTGCCAGTAGACAAGAGCCCAAGGCCCTCTCAAAGCAGAAAGCGTTCCCTTTACAGTCTCATGTGAACCCGTTGCTGTATCCTGTGTGTTGCAAGCACAAAGACTGTCACTGGGAGTGGCATGGCAAGCACAAGCACAGCACGTGCCCAAGGCTTCCATCAGAAGCAGCGTGTCATTTTCGCCTGGCTGCATTTGCAGGCCTCCAAATATTTCCCCTGCTCCATCGATTTGACAGAAAAAAACAAATCATCACCATCAAGCACCAAATAAAAATCTTTCTCTATTCATACAAAGCTTCAAAAAGAACTGCACAGGACACGCACCATTGTAGACAAGTATATTGCCTGCAGCGTCTTTGATTGGTTGCGAAACCGGACGGTCMCCACGTAGCGATAATAAGGCACCAACRAAATCAATATCAATGCAATGTGCACCATTTTTCTTTTCCTCAACCATTAGGTCAACCTGAACATGTGCATCTCCGGAGCTCTTTGCACTAGCATCATTTTGAAGCTCACGGGAGGATTKAACGGTTGTCACAMAAAGCGTCTCCTTGTTTAGAGAATCCGGACCCCTGCGCTTCAGCCCCTCAGAAAGATCTGCGATGCTAGGTCCCTTGAAGCAAAAACCCTGATGTAAGCAACATTAATTGTAAGAAAGCAGCAGAGCCAACGAAAAATAAAACCTTAAACGTCATACGTTCCACTTTTTCTCATTTTCAAGGGGTTACTTCTTACAGAATTTCTTTCAGCGCATAGTAGTTCATATCAAAATGAAGCCAAAAACCTCACGATTTCTTCACTTGAGTAGAATATTGAAGTATGTCGGYAGATTCAAAGTAGGCCATCAAGAAAACGACGTTCAAAAAACTATTTTGAGCTTCAGAATAATAAAATAGATCTAAAATTAGATTATTTTTRATGAAACATGCATTTGAAACACTTCGAAAAACAGTCACAATTGAAGAAAAGCATATGAGTTTATGGTTGATCAAAGTTTTGTTGACATTTACAAAAATACCCACGACATGGAGACACATAGAGAAGCTGTGGAGAGAGAGAGAGACAGTTTGGATTGGCATTAGCAAAACGTCAGCTCTACCTGCCAAAAAGGAAGTCAAGCAAGTTGTGTGCTTCATACGCACCTCTTGTTGCTCTACGGTAGGAATTCCATGGTCAGAGGTGACACCTAAATGACCCTCAATGTGCAYCCCAGAGAGGATTAATGCGATGCCACACATGTTGAGCASCGAGCAATTACTCTGTTGTCACACATCATAGAAATTGTCAGGGACTTCAAAAATTGATTACCAAACGTACTAGAGGTTTCAATGCAATGATCGACTCCCAAGCAGTGTTATGTACCAGTGCCGTATTATGATCACTGTATCTTAACCCCTAATTGCTGTGCAGAACACAGTTGTCATATTCATCGGATTCAACCACTGCTKTCATATAGTAGGATGTTCATTAGAAGGCTTATTGGATATTGACAGACTCAGGAATTTCTGACAGTTGTTTGCGGCGCCAATGCATGCCCTCCAAAATCACAATCATGCCGACATTTCTCTTTGTTCATAAGTTTCGGTTTAAGGTTTAGGGTTTGTAGTTCAGGGTCTAGGGTCGTCTCTTGCGTATCAACTTCAAAAAAAWTKTGAATGACATATATTATAGCTCATCTAATTTATATCCAAACCTCAWAGGCAATTAGGGTTCATAACGATTCTTACTTCATCATAAAAGTCRCGAGAATTAGAGGTCAAGTTCCATTCTTGCYCATTGTGACAAATCGTTAGAATTMAAGAAAAAATTGAGGAAGACAAAATACRACGCAGGTCTGATGCTCCATCAAAACCCGAAACAGAGAATTGCAGTATTTCAAGTCTGTGAATCAACCGGAATGCACCATAGTTGAATTGCAAAGTACCAAAGAGCTCTGGAAAGGAGATTTCAACTTACAAAAAAATCCTAAAGTAGAGTATTCTTCGCAATTGGCGGAGCATCACTTGGTGTAGCTCTCGCGAGGGATTTGGGCACAAGACCTATWTTATAGCTCATCTTAGATATATCCGCAACTCATTGGCTTTTAGGGTTTATTACTATTCTTACTTCACCATAAAATTCACGAGAGTTGTAGATCAAATTACACTCTTGCTGTCGAAAAAAGTTTAAAAAAAAGAAGATTGAAGCACAATTGAGGTAGAAAAAATGCAATGCAGGTCTAATGCTTGCTCGCAACCCGAAACACATAATTGCACTATTTCGAGTCTGTGCATTAATCGCAATGCAATATAGCTGCATTGCGAAGCACCCAAAAGCTTAGAAAGAAGATTCCAACTTACAAGTAGAGTATTCTTAAAGAATCCTAAAGTGGAGTATTCTTCGAAATTGGCTCAGCATCACTTGTTGTAGCTCTCGCGAGGGATTTGGCCCTTGCGTAACAGCGTGAGCGTATACTCCGCCGCGTCGATCAAGTCGCGAATGTTGTGTTTCGACCGCTCCTGGGCGCCCATGTCAAAAACCTCCCGCACATGCGCCTTCTGCGTCTCTTGAGCTGCCAAGCCCAGCCCTAATTTCTCCGACCTCAAAGCCCGTAGGTACTGTCGGTAGAGAGACAACACGAGGGGCTTGCTACGTGATAGATCTCCTGCCGTGTACCACAAACTTCCTCTCCCCATGAAGCCCGGAAAGGAAAGCTAGAAGCTAACCCTAAAAAWTTACGATTCCTGTGAAATCTCGAAGGAATGGGAATTGCTGTGACAATTAATGGTGATTGCTGGAGGTTCCTCTGAAATGGAAACGAGGCAAACCAGCTGTGATTCTTGAGGGATCGGGGTACAAAACAACTCAATAGCCCTAAAACCCTGAACAAAACCAGTTTCTGGAGCTCCACCCCGGAAGCAGCAAAGGCTAGGGGGCTAGGGTTTTAGGGGGAGTTTAGACTAGGGTCCAGGACCAAGAAACTCTGGAAATCAGGCAATACTATTCGTTGAGAGCAATCTTATTGGTGGTGTGGTTTAGTGGATCTGGTTTTGGACCCTATTCTATCCCCAGCCTTAAGGCCTCCTTACAGTATCGGTAGGCAAGTAAACTTCATAGGGAGTGCTACAGGAGAAAACAGTCTTGGCACTTTCATGTGGACCCGGTGGGTGGGGAGGAATACAATAAGAAACTCACACGTACCAAATTCTCTCAAGCTTCACTAGTCTCCACCAATGAGATTGTTCTCCGACATCAGTGAAACTTCTCCTCCTCCTTTCCTACTTGCCTATCCCGACAAGACAATCGGTGGCTCTTGTTTTGTCTTATTGCTTGAATGTCAGCAATGTAGTTGCCCACCGGGCCAACATGTGAAGGAGGCCCTTAGAACATCCCCAAACCTGAACTCATGCAACACACATAGCCAGGGTTGTTTGAAGTGGCTTTGAATTTGTCCGGGCCAGGTGTTATGATTGTTCCCCACTCCAACACGGGCTAGCAACACGGGAAATCGAATTTGCCCAAATTTCGAGGTGCCACCTCATGTGTAAGGACAAAACAAAAGACTTTTCTATTCAAATGTGCCTCAAAACTTGAAATAAAAGACGATAAATAATCATAATGCAGCGCAAACAAGACTCCCCACTTGGCTGTGTATTCATCACATTTGGCCGGGCCCAGCCACTTTTTTGGCTTCGTAAAGTGTGCCATAGAGCAATTAAAATGGTCGGGCCCGACCATTGACAGAGTTTGCGCCATATCTTGCGTTGATGTGGGGATGCTTTTAGACACATTCAATCGGAATGATTCTCCACAAGTGCATTTTTGTAGTATTTAACCCTAGAGCGCGTTGATGTCCATAAACTGAATGATGCATAAATTGAAATTGTCGGTAGTTTCATCCTCCTAACCTAATTGCATGAAAGTCCTTCTAATTTGTAGAGATACTAGATCAAGTTGTTGTTCTATCTAAGGGTTAGATTTGGTGTTACTAGAGCACATATTTTTTTTGGATTATCAATGTGCAAGTATGTCAAGTGATTGACCAAGCCAAAATTGCATTGACTTCAATTCAAAACTGGATTTGCCGAAATGAGGTCATAAACTTTAAGAACACAAAAATTTCACCATGTGAAGAGAACCTCATTTCAAATCCATTCTAACAAATTCTACCTCCAAAACGGTAGTTTCTTGCTTGTTATTGAATTTTAAAGGAATTTTGAAATTTCTTTTTCGAAATTTGTAAAATAAATATTGGTGATAGCACTTGTGAATCTAACTGTACGGATGGAATCTACAACTCTTAGTCTACAACTTTTATTTGTATATCAATTCTAACATATGCTTCCAAATAGAACTTTATGATGCTTTTTCATGAACTTACCAAAGTTGTCCGAACTACATGAAAAAACTAAGGAAGCATAACTTTTGAATTTTGATCCAAGCATTTATCTTAAATTTTTTTAATTCCCTCAAAGAAGGTAAATGTCCAAATTTTGTGCCAAAATTCCAAAAAATAACATCCAAAATTGACTTCATAGTCATAGTAATCTACTTGAGTTTCCAATTGTTCACTTAATGGMCATTTCTCCTTGTGGGTAATCTTTGAATAGTTCTATTGCAAATTCATGAATGGCTATTGTGATGGGTTCAAACACAAATTTCTTATGCCTTACACCATTCCACCAATTATGAAAATTCATAACTAATTCTACAAGAACCAAATACATATGAGTAAAATTGCATTAGATCAATGTGACTTCCATTTGTTTTTTAAGAATAAAAAAACGTTACTAGAAAATGTTTGGATGTATGCAACCTCCTAACCAACTTGATCAAACCTTAATCTTAGCATCCATTGGATGGATTACAAATAATTTCAAGATCTTCCTCTAGGAGCTTCTAGATCATATGATATATATCAAAGTTTGATGATAAAACAATTTTGTCCTTCATGTGTTTATTCTTTAACCATCTAATTAGAAGGGTCACTCAATGCTTCATGATTTTTATACAAGTTCTAAATCAATTCATGTACAAATGAAGAAAAAAAACTTGCAAAAATGAAGGTCGCATTTCTAGATTCTTTTAGGCTATACTTTGTTCTTGAAATGCTTCAAATCTACATTATCCTCTTTTCTAAAACCTCTCAAGGGTCAAAAAATGCTTTTAGCTCTTCTATCTTGGTGGACAAAAATATTTTTAGCTCATTTTTCAGAGAAAGAAAAAAGGATTTGGAACTTAGCCCAAGTGGTTTCATATTTTTCCAAGCATCTTTGAATTACATGTGAATTTTCAAAGATTTGGGGGCATAGGCACCTATTTGTGACCGTAGGTCTTCCAAAATTTGTCCACTTGCAACTTGTAAAGAGATGGGAAGAAATGAAAGACAATGATTGGCTCTTGCAATAAAAAAAGAATTTTTTCTTGATTCACTCAATGATGAATATGGTCCATTTAAGGATCACCTCATATCCATTCTACAGCTATTTATAGGATCGGTTTCAAGGAGACGGTCACTTTTAGAGCACACTACCTTAGTGCTTTCATTTTCAATTTCATTTTCTATATATCAAAGAAATTTTACAATTTAGCCGGAGCCAATTTCAATTTGGAGGATATTAACCGGTGAAAAATTAAAATTGGCGAAAATAAACTGGTACTTTTTGTGAATGAAAGGATGCAACTGGTGCCTTGCAAAAAAACCTGGTTGGTTTGCAAGGAAGGAGGAAATCAGTTGGAGGATTTCCAAAAATTTTCTGAGCGCTCTAACAATGTGCTCAAAAGAGGTAGCAACAAAGCAAAGCTTTGTAAATCTAAGGTAGGAGGTCCATAAGTGGACCATCTAAGGGCTGGAACCGAATTTTAGGGAGGTGATATACCTTGAAATATTTTTCAATAAATTTTCCTTGAAAGACAAAGTGAATTGACATCTGGCTGAAGTCGTTTCATATTTTTTGAAGTTTCATGGAATTAGTTATGACATTTTGAAGTCAAAACACCATAGGGCTCTAAAAGCGACCACCCTTGAAATGTACACCGTTGGTACATTTTGATAAACTGAAGAAAGCAGAATGTACCTTTGAGGCATGTTCCATTCAAAATGCTCGATCCGAGTTCGAGCCTCCTACCTTAGTATTTTCTTTTCTTTGATTTTTTTAAATTTCGTGAAGGATCAAAAGAGGCAGCACCAAAGCAAAGCTTACCAAGGCCACAAGAGCTTTCTGGCTCCTTTCCAGACATTAGAAGAACATGACTGAGCCCGCCACGTAGTTGAGTATAATTAGAGCCCTTCACTACAGTACAGTAGAGTAAGCTTAGTCATGTCCTCGGAAACGCCGAAATTTTCAAACTTACCTTTCCACGTCGGATACGTCCCACGATCCGTTCATTGCATGGAGGCTGGGATTCCACAACAGTTTCAAGCGGAGCTTTGAAATTTCCCGAACAAGACTCCAAAAATTTCGAAATTCACTCTGCCCAAATCCTCAAAACAATGCCATCAATCCCAGCATGCGACGAATTTGACGCAAGCTTTACACACAGTAAGCGAAGTTACAGTTCTCATCTTCTTGTCGTCGCCTTGCCAGTGGGCACTGGGCAGTACGGATATGGCGCAAGGGGAGGAAGAAGAAGAAGAAGAAGCGAGACAAGCACCCAGCCTGGCATCAGCACATAGCAAGCAGCCTCTAATCGCCGCGGCGCACAATTGAAGCTTCTTTTTCATGTCCAGTCAGCCATTGCAGAATTTCCCTTCCCTCTCTTTCGTTCTAAAGTTTGGGGTCAATGGACGTCAAGCAGCTTTGTTTTGCATCACTTTGCYGTTGAAATCTTGGAAGGATTGGTGAAGGTTAGTATTCGGAAGTGGGTATGATTTGTMGTCACGTACTTGTTATTCTTTCAAATTTCGGTTCTCGTTGTTGCGCTGTACTTTGCTCTTTGAAGTTGTTCAGTGAGAGATTGTCGTAGCGAGACAGTCGAAATTGCCACTCTATTATTTTATTATTAGGCTGATCAATTTTTTTGCTGATTTGGTTGGTGAGAAACGAAATAGGATTCCAATCCACGACGTCTTGAATTATTTGGATGCTKAGTATATTGCAAAATTATTTCAAATTGGAATCAGGTTTCGCTMGTTGAAACCCCTTCACGTTAATTTTAAGGATGCTGCTGCTGCTGCTGCTGATGTTACATCCTTGTTACCAGCAGGAGTGCAGTAGCGTCCTGTTGATACTGAGGAGCTCAACTTGAATTTGAAGGATGGCGACCGTGGAGAGCAGTCATGGAAATCAGTATTCACCTTTTGTGGCGTTTATGTGCGTTTTCTTTTTGACAGAGCTTTTCTATWCCCATTTTGGTGCAGCTGTTCGCTTTCCTTTACTGAGTGACGTTCAATTCGGAATACGAAGATTTTGCTGATACTGAGAAGAATGTGACATTCATTCTGTGATTTGTGTGTGGTTGCAGCTACCTTTTTAATCTCATGGTAGGGACCGGTTGTTTAGCTCTGCCATCAGTTTTGTTGAAAGGAGGCTGGGTACGTGAAATTCCTTCCCTCAATGGCTAGTGAATGTATTCCATTTTGTGAGCTATGGCAAGTGGCTGTCAACGTGTTRATAAATTCAAGTGAATTTTCATCTGCAACAGATTTTGGGTATCTCCTTCGTTATAATCGTCGCCTTTCTCAGGTACGCAGATTSTGATTCTGCCTTGAAYAAAGTGCAATACATGTGATTGAAGTAATTTGCTTAGCCTTCATAAAAACTCGTCTGTTATTTATTTACAAATGGATCTCCATCCTTGTGTTGCAGCTATGTCAGTCTGACATTCGTGCTGGAATCCATGGCCATAGCAAATGCCTTTCTTCAACTCAAAAAGGTGTTTCCTTTTTTTTTCTTTTTCTATTTCTTTCTTAGTAGAATCACCCATGAAAAACTTCAAAACTTAGTCAGAAAAAACCTGCCAATCGCAACGCCAATGAAGGCAGTTTCTAATGTAAAAYCTATAATTAGGTTTTCTGGGGTGGATTTTCTACTAGTGTGTGCTTCACACATTGTCCAGGTTCACGCAGAACTGCCGGAGTGTGGATTTGAGTTTAGCGGAAGCCTATTGAAATGCTTGAATGGAGAGAATTTGACTAGGTTTAGAAAAATTGCTTGTACAACAAGGAGGTGGAGGGGTTCAACACCTACGTCATATTCCAGCGTCTAATTTGGTGTGTGTCGTTGATTCTGGCAGGATGGGCTTGATGAATCTCTTTTGAGTCAAGAGGTTGGACATGGAGGAGATAACTTTGTTAGTAAGGAATCGTGCACACCGAGTGACGAAGGCATATTCCAGATTTCAAAGAAGATAGAGATGGGGGAAATGGCTGTATGCTGCAATAAYCCTTTTCTTACCCTCTTTTGTTTGGASTCTATAATCTATTTCCTTGGATGWTGATTGAAATTCACCATACATACTAGTAGGAAATCTCCCCCAGGAAGTAATCCTGAAACCTAGCTGCATCGTATTTCCTGCCAATTGTTATTCCATTTAATACAGGTTTTAATAATRAACTGTCCACATTTTCTTAGAGACTGATAGGCATGTCAATTTTTGAGAACGGTATTAGTGGATTGTTAGTGCTACTTCTGACGGGGTGGTAATCTTGAGTGCAGGGCCTGTTCTTCAACCAGTGGGGCATCATTCTCTTCTATTGTTCCTTGATAGTAAGAGTCATTTTYCCTTTGAAACAATGGGACCTTTGTTTWGGCATATCGTATTTGAGGAGAGAAAATAGAATCTAGTCTTTTGAGTATGCAGGTCGTTCTACGTGTCGATTACTAGCAGTTCAAAGTTTAAAAAAAGTTTGTTACAAGATTTAATCTAATATTTTTAGTAATGGCGTGGATGAACATTAATGCAGTTGTATCTCTTGGGAGATTCTCTCATCTACAGCACATTGGTTGCTCGGTCCTTGGCGGAATATTTCTCTAGCCTTACCCTGACTCCATGGGCATTCAACTTGTTCCTGGGCATCTTCATTTGCCTCAGTTTTCCTCTCTGGTAATTTATACAATTTGCTTCAGTTGCCTCTCGTTTTGGTGTGTGGTAATATGCCACTAGTAGCTAATTTTTCTAGAAAATCTAGGCGGGTTAGAACCTACCAACTGTGACATTATTTCAAGCAATTTCGAACACAAAACCTGCCAATTGCCATGTGATTAGGTTTACTTGAATCCCTATGGGGATGGGTCTGCTAGTGTGCTCAACGGAACCAGTACTGTAGTAGAAAGTATCATCATACACCATCAAGAAGTATTCTCGATTTAATGCTAAGGCCTGTATGATATTCGTGGTTTGTGGCAGCTACTTTGATTTCCAGAAGACTAAGCTACTGCAGATGACAACACTCGTATGTCCTCTAATGCCATCCTGTACAGACTACCAATTTAGGCTTCGTTTATCCTGTAATTATGTTCATGATATTTTGGTTTCGGGTTCAGGGTTTAGGGTTTAGGGGACATCATTCTGTGACTTGATGTCTTTCTGTACAAATCAGCTTACAGCTGTTCGACACTCACAGAATTCCCTCCCGAAGTTATACCAGAAACCTAGACGCATTAAACCCTGCCAATTGTAACGTCTTTCAGGACTGTTTCTAACATAAACCCAGCCAATTGTTATGCGACTAGATTTCTAGAATGACTTTCTAGRTCGGATTTTCTACTAGTGCGTATGAAGATTGTCTCTGCTTTGGTCTGTTTAGTATTGCATTAACTAAACCTTTGGTAGGGCAAGTTTTCACTCGTTTCCACTGATACTTGACTTTGTTGGACAACGTGCAGGCTATCCGAAACATATCACTCTACACGTATGTACATCTTACTTCTTGTGGGTGGTTTAGGGTTTAGGTCGGAGATTTCCTCCATCTCAACGTGTGGCTTGGTATCTTGCAGCATGATCGGTTTGGCATTTGTGAAAACTGTGAAAGGAGGCCGTCGAGACTCCGATGTACCAACTATCAACTTGAGGTAAGCCACTTGTCAATTGTGTGTTATTTTTCTAAGTAGTGTTGTCTTCAAGTTTCTAAAACAGTCCAGAATTAACTGAAGATTTTGTTTTTTCGACAGACAAGTAGGGCTTGGGTTTAGGGTGTATGGAACGAACACTTATGGAAAAAGAAACTGTTTTTTCACAGGGCATTGCCAAACCTATGTGGAGGAGCAGTTTATTCGTTTATGTGCCATCACAGGTATGTATGCATGTCTCCAGTACGTTGCTTCATGCTCATCACAAATTTTCTTTTTGGGGTGCAAACAATGTCTGTTGTGTTGTGTGTGCTGATCCATTAAGGATCAAGAAGTTCAAATTTAGACCTAACTTTTTCTTAGCACAATCTGTTGAGTGTGTTATATGGGGACTTTTCTTTTGTCCAATTTCAAGATTTTCTGAGCAAATCATTGCATCTAGTGATATGAGATTTGGCTCTTTTGATTATTGTTTGCAGCGGTATGTTTTATGGACTATGACTCCTTGGTCCCTTAGGGGTTAAATGAAATGAAACCCATTTAGGATGTGACTAGGAACTTGAATTTTCTTTTAATGCAGGTATGCAAAGAACAGTAGCTTTGTCGTACTGGGCCTAACAAAAGTGGTTTATGGTATTGTCTTGTATGTACACAGTTTACCTGGCATCGTCACACCAATGAAGAACAAGTCCCACTTACAGCGCATTGCAGCAACCGCATATGGAAGTGTCATTCTTGTGTACCTATTGCTCCTCATCTCTTGCGGGTTTGCATTTGGTATGTAACAACTTGCCTTGTGGTTGTGGATGTGAAGTAAAACAGCCTGTTTTTCAGTACTTCAGGCTTTTTCGCTGACACTTTTGATGGCATTGGAGGCACTGTTTGATTATCCACAGTACAACAACAAATCCTTAATACATGTTTTCCCTTGTAATGCAGGCATTACTGTCAAGGATCCTTTGACATTCAAATGTGCACAAGTTGAACATCCAATCAAGTGACGCTTTGGCATTTTTAGAGTCCCTCCTGCAGTTGTAGCTTAGAACAGGGTTTTTTTGCAAGGTTTTTTTCCCTGTCCCTTTGATACAAGGTGTACTTGCGAGAACTCCCAACTATGTACATTAACCTACTTTTTTCAAATATTATGAGAAGTATCAATCATTGTATATTGCATTCTTTCCGAGAATGTGTTTTATGTTTTWTGCTTTTATCAATTATCAGGAGAAGAAGAAACAGAGTCTCTTCATTGCTGTTCTTGCAGTAACTTAATTGCAGTATTACCTTCATGAAGAACTTTTGTTCTTATCACTTTTTTTGCAGATTTTGAGATTGGAAAGCTGTCAGGAAAATTTTGGAAAAGGCAAGGTTAACCCCTAAACGTCCTGGTTCATCTTAAAAATTGAAAATTTGAGAAAAATCATCATAAAGTGCTATTAGGAAGCATATGATGGAATTGCTATACAAATAAAAGTTGTAGACTAAGAGTTGTAGATTTCATTTGCATGGTTAGATTTACCAATATTATCACCAATATTTTTTCATATATTTTGAAAGGGAAATTTCAAAATGCCTTTAAAATTTGATAACAAGCAAAATATTACCATTTTTGGAGTAGAATTGTTGGAATGGACTTGAAATGAGGTTCTCTTGACATGGTGATTTTTTGGAATTTTTGTGTTAATAAGATCTAAGAGCTCATTTTGGCAAATCCAATTTTGAACTAAAGTCAATGCAATTTTGGCTTGGCCGACCACTTGACAAACTTGCACATTGTTATTTTTAGAAAAATATTTATTCTAGTAACACCAAATCCAATCCTTAGACAGAACAACAACTTGATATAGAATCTCCACAAATTAAAAGAGCTTTCATCCAAGGAGTTAGGAGGATGAAACTTAAATTTCAATTTGTTCATTGTCCAAAAAATGGATGTCGGAGCACTCCACGGTTATTTTATTACTTCAGAATTACATCCAATGCATGAGTCATTTGTGCTATGAGTTGTATCCAATCAATGGACTTCAACACAACCAGTGGCCTAGCCGTGTCTAAGAAATTGCATGCACACCAAGCAAAAGTGATGACTAGACACTTTAAAAAATGGTGAGGGCCTGAGCAAATAGAGGGTCTTGGTCATGCCTCGCTAAGCTAGTTAATAGTCCTTTCGACATGTAGATTCTCTTCAAAAGTGCCAAAATTCTCTTCAAAACATTAAAATAGTAGTTATAAGTGAACTTTTCATCACTTAGTGAGTCTCCCCGTGGAGCCACAACTCTTCATAAAAAATGGGTTTTTGAGTAAAGGATGCCAAACCAAAAAATACTATCTTGTTTGGTGTCCTAGTTCTATGAGTCGTTGTGGGGATGTTTTTAGTCATTATACGTTGATTTTGTCTTTGCCATTGTCTCTGGATGAAAGTGAGACTTTCTTGACTATTTTAAGAAATCCACATTTTTTATGCTATTTACAAAAAACGTATTGTGTTTGTTATAAAATGTATCTTGTTTTCTAAGACTTCATTGCGTTGGACGATCGAGGATCATGGAAGTGTGAATTTGATGTGATTTTGCAAAAAACATGTGCAGCTAAGTTGGAAAACGACCAGATGTTATAAATATTATTATAGACGAACATGTTCTTCATGATGTTTGAAAATACATGTTTATAGTTTTTTGTGACATCCAAAAAAACATAGAGAGCTATGTTAGCAAACAAACCCTTTTTTTCTATAAGTAAATCAGTAAAAATTACTAGGATTCATAATAAATGCTAACCAAATGTGAAAAATTTAGAGGAAGAGCAACCACATGGCATGCTTTGCAAAAAAAAGGGAAATGTATGGATGTGCGCCATAAATGAATATATTTGGTCTTTATACAAGTGCGGTGGTAGGAAGTGAAGCAATCCATTTGGGAAAGCAATATAAGAATTATTAATGGCATAAAAATGTGCTAACTAGGCATGCCATGTCACCTTTTGGGTTGCTAGGTCACTTTTCCCACCATCATATCAAGTGCCAAATTAACAGCAGACCGGATGAAAAAATGTCAATGTGGCACTTTCCACCAAATTGCCACTTCAATGGAGCCAAGCTGTCTGCCACATGGCACGTCGTGGAGACATGGAAGACCACATTCTAAAGGATGCCAAAAAAAAAAGCTAAAATCAAGCGCGTTCTTTGAGATTTCAGCACGTTTTTTCCCGTCATTTACAACAGATTTTAGGTGACGTCAACATTGATCATGCTCTTGTTAATGAAGACATTCTGGCACATTGTTTCACGCAATTTAAAAAAAACGGGTTTCTTAAAGAGCTCTCTTGAAATGAAATCCCGTTTCATTGTTTTCTAAAAGAAAGTGAGACCCGTTTGCTTTCATTGACTCAGGAATAAATGTGCCAAATAAAGTACATTTGTGGTTTGGCGTCCCTTGTTCAAGAACCCATTTTCTTAAAGGTTGTGACTTCACAGGGAGACTTGCTAAGTGATGAAAAGTCCACTCATAACTACTATTTTAATATTTAGGAGAAAATCTTTGGCATTTTTGAATAGAAGCTTTTGAACGTGCGGAGTCAAAAAGATTGTTAAATAGCTTAGCCAGGCACGGCTAGGACTCTCTATTTGCTCGGGCCTTGAAGTGTCTAGAAATCATTTTTTACTTGCCGTGTGTGCTAAGGGGCAATTTCTTAGACATAGCCCGCCCTTTGGCTATATTGAGGGCCATTGGTGCCTTGCCAAGGGGATGCTCTGACAAGATCAAGTTTGAGGTCTATCTTTTTTGCTCATAAAGTTGTACCTCAAGCACAAGTGATAAAATGTAAAAGTTGCAAACATGAAAGTTATAAGCTCAACTAATTGTGTTCTCTCTTTTGCAAAGATTAAACTAATGACTACCTTTCGCCTAAAATCACACATTTAGCATGGTTTCTATTATTATATTGCAATTTTTTGTGAGGGCTTGTTGATAGTCAAAAAAAAGAGTTCTCGATTCTCATAGAATATATTTTTTGGACATAGTATGAATTAAATTGCAAGTTTTTGAAGTGTTAAAAATAGATACTCACAAATCCAACCATAGACTTTTATGAATAGTGGGAATAAATTTTAGAAAAGAATTTGTATTGATCAATTTTAGGGAGTGGTCAAAATTAAGTGTAGTTACCTTATGGAATGTCAAGGAATGTTATGTATACGTTTAATAAGTGAGTGAATCAATGACCCCAATAAATGTATTTTCATTATCCCTATCTATATTTTTCTTGTACATGCTAGATGGGATTAACAACTATTAATATTCCATGTCTTGTATCCCATTATATGTATCTGTGTCTTCTATTGTATCAACATTGCAATTAATACATCCATATAATTAAGAATTCCATATCTTTATCTATATCCATACATTATATTAGGTCCATATTCCATACACCATATCCATCTATATTTCACATATGTATTCTATATATTGTATCCATGTTAGTTTATTTTGTTTTGATTTTTGAGGTGGATAGACAAATCAAGTGTTTTATTTTTATTTTTTAAGTTTAATTGAGGAGGAAAAGAGGGAAACATTTCTTTTCAGGGGATAGTCATTGTACAATGCATCATACAATATCACAAAAATTTGAAGTACAATGTAACATATTCATTGACCAACATGTTGATATGGGATTATATCATGGTCATTGATTTATTTCTCACACGCTTCAATTTTCTTGGTGATCTTATCCAATTTTATCCAATTCATTAATTCTCATATAATCTTTTGTAATTTTACAATAAGAAAAGTACCTCAAAATTCTACATCCCAACTATACTCAACACTTGTAAATCCACGTCTATGTATCTCACTTGTGTTAATTTTCTTAATTTTATATTGTGTAGAATTTTAGAACTCTATTTTGCATACATTCTCTTTAATTCAAGTTTACAAATATGTTCAACCTCAAATAATAACTTTTTCTATTCAAAACACAAACCTTCAAAAAAAAAACTCAAATAAATCAATAAAATCCAGATTTTAAAGTATCACCATAATTAAAAGTGAGCATTTTGAACTTATAGGAAATCTAGCAAAATTACTACTATGTACTATTCAATATGTGATCTATTTACGAAGAAATTTTGAGTTTTTAGTTCTAAATTTTATTTAGAAACATTCATTGGTGAATGTAGCACTTGCTCTATTATATAGATTTGTTGCAAAACATGGATCATGTTTTACAACTATTGTTCAAAGATACTCCAAGTCCTTAATCCCTTATGGACTTTGGGATTTTTTAGAACTTGAGCAAAATCCATTGACTTGATAATCTAAAAAATTTCCATAAAACTTAAGAATAAATACTTATAATTTTAATCTATATTGCAAAGCTTTCTTTCACATGATTCTATCGTTAATCGTGCAGCAAGGTGGTGAGGCTTTCAATCGCTCAGGTGCTGACGGTCATCTCTCAGACCCAGAAAGCTAGCCTTCGTGCAGCTTACAGCAAGAAGAAGTTCATTCCTATTGACTTGCGCCCGAAGAAGACGCGTGCTATTCGCAGGAGGTTGACAAAGCACCAGGTGGGTTTGGAACTCTCAGTGACACGCTATGTTACATATGTTGGTTGAGTTAGAACCGTCTCCTAAAATGAAATTATCTAACTACTACTATGGCTTGAGCTTTTGCAGTCTTCAATGAAAACTGAGAAGCAGAAGAAGAAGGAAGCTTACTTTCCCAAGAGGAAGTTCGCAGTCAAGGCCTAGAGAGCTGTGTCTAGTGCATTTGTTGCCTTGTCGGAGTACCACCTTTAATTGTTGACAACCAAAGTGCGAAATCCAGTTTTCAACTTCAAGTGTGTTAGCTCTATGCCCAATTGTCCTCAACGCTGATGTATTCACGCAAGCTCTTTGATGATTGAGGTGTTGGCGCCAAAGGCTTGTTTCGGTTTTGCTTGGTTTGTTTGTTGATTTATCACGGCTAATAAGGGAAGTTTTACCAAAACCAACACCACACCTGAAACCACTAATATGCATTTAGAGAGTTGGAATTTTTGCACTAGACCTATTCATCAACCACGTTTCTTGARGATCGTGATTTGAGGACAGTACAATTTGTACTCCTGAGCYTTCTTTCAGTWTCGAAGTTTTAGCCGTRGGTTCYGAAAGCATTTCTTTATTAAATCGTTCTTAACCACGCTCATAGCTATGATTTTTGAAATTATGTGGAATGTTAACTATCTGTACTAGATCTCTTTAATCGACAGTTCCGATTTTATGGTGAACTGTTCAGCTGGAGTCCACGGTCGGGAGTAACTGTACTTTGATTTATCCAAATAGTGAGGGTCACTACAAGAACAGAGAAACTGTGGAAATTTGGGACAGTACACTAATAAGTCAGYATTTGACGGTGCTCTAAAAGCGTTGGGCTCTAAAGGAGTCCTGTGAAAGAGTCCTGTAACAGGGATATTTAGCTTTCTCATAGTACCAGCAATGTACAAATAGTTTACTTTTCAGGAGCCGTGTGCTTCCAGTGACCACTGCATTTCAACTTCCAAAATTCGTAACTAAGGGTTAGTTTACAGCAAGGCCCTCTAGAATTATCAAAAGAGTGATTGCTGGAAGGATAGGCATGGTTCAAGTTGGATTTTATAGTTCATTTAGTCACAAGGTCCACGCCAAGTGGAGTTCTCATGAAAAATGGCCATGTAGTTTAGTCAGTTTCTTGAAGCTTTTTTCTTGACCACTGTTTTGAGGTAGGCCTTGCAGATTTTTAAAAGATCAGTCTCTTGGGTTTATACCAGGACCATCCAAAGTGCCATCAATATGTAATCTAATCTATGTAATCAAAGGATAATAAATAGAAATAGCCGGGCTATGATCTCCCTTGGGTTTAAGGTAAAACATCCCATATTCCCATAGTGGTTAGAATTTGGAGTTTGCCTTCAAGCCATTGCTGAATTTTTTTTTTCTACTTAAAGAAAAGTGTGAGAAATGGTGAGAGCAATTGAAATTATTTTTTTCAGACTAAGTATGAATTAGTTATGAATTTTTGAAGTGATTTGCCCAAAAGAGTCAGCAGGCTATCAATAACCAACAAAAATTGTATCCAATATGCACATTTTAATCACCTAAAGTGGTTATAATAATTTCTAATGTGGAAGGCCTTGCAAAGTCACTTCCTACAATGATGTACACTCAAAAGTAGGGTGTTCCTAATGAGGTCACTAGTCACTCTGCGGGTGTCAGTTAGACATTGATTATGGTCTGAAAAATAGTGATGGAGTAGTTACTCGTTAGGTGTCCAATGTCCACTATGGGTGAATGGAATGTTTTCCCTTATATCTTAGCTAAAATAAGTTACACCATCCGAAGTGCAGATGCATGTTGTTGCGTTGGCCTCCCTTTGCATGGTCACATGCATGTAACGAAGTGGTGTACCCTGGAGTGCTTTGGGTCCCTCAATTTTGACCTTTCCATGTTTTTTTTTGGTGTACCCTGGAGTGCTTCTGGTCCCTCAATTTCAAGCTTTCCATGTTTTTTTGGGGTCCAATAGACATTGAACATTGTTTTCCCTACCTGTGAATTGGCGACACATCTGTATTGTGTCCAGATTTGAAAGTTTGCAATTTTCAATTGTTGTCCCCTTTGCATTTGCAGGCTTTAGTCTTCAAGTGTGAGTTGTAGATCCATGAATCAGGAGCTTTGGATTCATTCATACCAGCTTTTTCAGGGTGTACTAGGCCTATATATGCTTTGCCCATCTTGTCCATTGTTGCTGCCTCTGTACTAACTTACCATCTATACTTCTATACTTTAAATCAAGCTGTTTGATTTGTTTGATTTGTTTTGTTTGTTACGTTGGGATCTCCCAGACCGTGAGTCCCCCGGTGGCATACTTGGTACCATCGGAAAGCCCTCGACGAGGAGGGGTTCTTAGGCTTGGTTTTGTGACTTTCCGACCTACGGGGTGAAAGTTATTGAATTTGAAGTTTTTAATGCATCTAGAAATTAGAAAATTACTTTTACTTTGATTTTGGCTGTGGCAACGGCACAGGGCACACTAGTATTATTGATTGAAGAATGCAAGTTCATTCCTTTTGTGTTTGTTCAGGAATCTTCATTGTTAGAATGCCCAGTGGATGCAATACTGTAGATGTGTACTGTCTTCATGACATGGAGTGAGGTCATTGTATTGTGATGTTTCTTTCTTCAATTATTACTGATTTAAYATGAGTGGTGGATGTGCAATACCAGTAGGGAGGAACAAATTTTTAAATTGGAAGAAAATGCCCTTTCAATCAATTGGCAGCACGGTGGTGGTTGTTTTTTCTGAAGGGGGGGCTTTCTCGTGCACTACAAAAAAATTTAAAATAAATAAATAAATAAATAAATAAATAAATAAATAATAATAATAATAATAAAAATAAAAATAAAAATAAAAATAAAATAAAGGTTAATAAAGTTGTGAAGTTTTTTGCTAGATAACTTTGAGTTAACACTTTACTTCCTATGAAGCCCAAATTGGGTCTCATGTATTTTTAAGCAATTTTGAGGAGTTTATATGGGGATTTTTTTATCTATTTTAACAACTATTTGTTTATACCAGTGCATTAAATGTTCTTCATTCAAGTTAATGATGAAATAATAATTTACAATTAGATTATACTTTCTACAATACGATCAATCAAAGTCCACAACTTAAAATCATGAATTCTTAGGAAGTAAAGGGTTAAACCCTAAAGGACCAAACTACATTTGTTGGCAACATAGCAATTTTGAGCAGCTCACTACAAATGGAGTTTTTATTCTTTTTCTTTGAAAAGTTCACACAACATGTGCCCGAGGAGTAGCTTTCAAGCCTAGCAATTTTCATAACTATTGAYTRCATGGTTAAAAATTTAATGTATGAAATGTGATTTTCATCGGTCGRYGGGTAGTTCGAGCAGCTCAAAAAAATTCTTTAAAAATCMCTTTTTTTTATGGAAATAAAAACTTGAAATTGATTCTYTAGAATTATATATAGATGAGAAGTTTTGAATCATGACATTTTGATCAATGAGATGAAAGTTATGAGAAGTTTTAGTTTGCGGGTAGGAATGGAGTTTCTATATTTTTTCTCTCAATGACCACTATTAAATTTTGAACTTTCAAAAGTCCCAAAGTAGTTAAATGCGGCATTATTTACATTTATATACATGTGGAAAGCTTTGAATAATTCCATTTTGATTAGTGAGCTAAAACTTATTGAGGAGTTTTAGTTTGTGGATAGGTATGGAGTCTTTAGAAACCATAGCTACCCTCCAACTAAAATTCCTCGTAACTTTCATCTCATTGATCAAAATAGAATGATTCAAAGCTTTCCATGTTTACATAATTGTAGAGAATCAATTTTGAGTTTTTATTTTTCTTAAATGAAAATCACATTCATAAAATCACTTTTTAAACACACAGTCAATAGTTATCAAAATTGTTGGGCTTGAAAGCTACTCCTTGGGCACATGTTGTGTGAAATTTTCAAAGAAAAAATAAAAACTCGGTTCGTACTTCATAGTGAGCTGCCCCAAACCACTATKCTGCGAGAAAAAAAAATAGTTTGGTCCTTTAAGGGGTGAAGAACAAATCTTGGATGAGATCACCATTTTGTGAATGAAAACAAAATTAATCTAGAAAAGATGATGCGGACGTTTGGTGTCCAATGAATGATAAAGCGTCCTCCTACGTAGAACAAAAATTCAATATTCATCCTTGGGATCAAGGGTGGAAAGTAGAGATCTTCTCTAGCACTATAAGAAACCTGTGTTTTTTACTACGTTTTTGCAAAAAAACGTGACGTTCAAAAAAACGTGTGCCTGTTTTAAATGACATCTTGCGTTTTCTGAAAAACGCATGCCGGATTTTACGATCTCGGATGATGTCCAAGCTAACAAGTCAAGAAAAGGGTGCAAACGTGTTGTTGTCATTAGCAATGTTACGTGTCGTCAGTGACGTCAAACACAACATTACATGGAATTTTTGGTGACGTTAAAAAAAATGCGGGATGGCCATGTCACCGGACTTCTCCCCAGCGACTGTGGGCAGCGTGACTGGATTTAGGGATGGCGCTACCCGAAAGGAAATTGCTGCAGAAAGGGGCAGCTGCTCCCACAAGCATCATAAACTTCCTTTGAAGGGATGTGGAACGGGAGTTGGTGCGCATAAATTTTGCACGTGGTACTTGTGCTTTTTAAAATATTGTAGTGAAGGACCGATATTGCCCCAAAACATTATGCACCAATTAATAAATTATGACTTGAACCCAACTAAGACACTTTAAAAAAGGCAATTTTTAGAGAATATAATTTATAAAAAGATGAATGAWGGATTTTTACCCCTAAAAAAAGTTTATTTGGAATCCAAAGAAAATTTTGTATTTTTTTATTTGAAAATTTGAAAAATAAAAAACTCTCTCAAATTTGTACACATTTTCAAACATGAAGAGTAGAGAGTCAAAACCAACCATATTGGATTCTACAAATTTCACAAAAATTTATATATGCATAAATTTTAGAAATTCAAAATTGATATTACTATCATATTATTTGGAACATCTTATAAAATTTTGAAATCATTCTAATCATTTTTTTATGTTAATTACACTAGATTAAGTCTTTTATTTTAAAAATTGTTGAAAATAAAATTTGAACTTATTTTTTCAAAAWTTGTTTGTTTATGTGCATTAAAGAATGAAAACATCTACAAACAAGCCCCTAACCAACTAAGAAGTGTTAACCAAAAAACGRGGAGTGAGGAACAAAAATGGGGAATGCAAAACATAAATCGGGAGTGAAAATAAAAATGGGGAGTGTAAAAAAGAAATGGGGAATGAGAATGCAAAACAAAAATGGGGAGTGGGTAAATAATCGGAAAGTGTGGAACAAAATGAAGAATGCAAAAAGAAAATGGGAAGTGTGACCTAAAGCTGGGCAGTGGGGGAGAAAAAAAGTTTAGGGGGAAAAAAAATGGGAAGTGTGAACCAAAAATGGGGAGCAGAGAAAGAAATGGGGAATTAGACGCTTTTTGCCCAAAAACTTTTTTTTTCTTTTAACAAAATTTTATTATTCTTACTTATATTTTGGAAGACCTTCAAGCATTTCACATATGAATGGGTGAGTTTATTATGGTTCGTGGTTTATGCTTGAAGAAAAAAAGATTGAGGAGTGTGAAATTGTGGGCAAGAACATAACATTGTATTGATAGTTTGCAGAGAACACTCATGTTTGGTTACAACAAAATTGTTCATGTGACATTCATGATCAATTTAGACACCCATATTTTTTTAGAGAACGGAGAAATATTAGATGTCAAATTGTTGATTTGTTTTCTCATCTTATGTTTTTGAACCCCTAAATGGTTTTAATTATGTTTTCATCAAAAACATTCCAAAACCTACCATTTTTAATACAAGTACCAAATTTTAGAGAAAAAAAAGCATTTTTTGACATATGTAACCGTAGGATCTTGTAGTAAGCTGGTTTGAAATTATGTGGAAAAAATTTCAGAATTTTCCAACATGTAAATTGCAAGATATTAGCATTTGACTTAACAAAAATCATTTTTTTGTCACTGCGAAAAACCGGGCAGCTGCACTTCACAAGGTCACATTTGTATGAAAAAATGTCCAAAATGTTGGTCATTCATGGAGGCAAGTTAGTTACATACTTGAAAAATCTCAAATCATTTGGAATTCTACAACATATAGGAAACAAATAGTAAGTAGAAAGAAGTAGAAATTGACTCAAAATTTTAAATTTTAAACAATTTATTTATGGAATTGACAAATTCCAATCCCAATAATTAAAACGTTGTAATAAAAAATTTACACCTACGGTTGTTAATTCTTTACAAAAATATTAAAAATTGAATGAAATAATGGATTTCAAACTTTTTTGCAAAGTACAGATTCTATAACTATCCTCAAACTACCCCAAACTAGAAATCCTCACAACTTTTGACTAAATGATCAAAATAGAATGATTCAAAGATTTACACTTAGATAAAAATCTACCAAACCAATTTCAAATTTTTATTTTTTAAAAAAGTAATTTTTAAAGAAGTTATTTTTTCTGCCTGAGCTGCCCGCCGAGTAATGAAAACTACATATCATACAATAATTTTGAACTATATAGTCAAAAATTATGAAAATTGTTGGGCCTTGAAGGTACTCCTTGGAAACATGTTTTTTGAAAATTTCAAAGAAAAAAATTAAAGACTTTATTTGTAGTGAGCTGCCCAAAATTGCTACATTGCTAAAAAAATGTAGTTTGGGCATTTAGGGGTTAATACAATTTATTGGAATTTGTGAACTTTCTTGAAAAAATTGGAAATAGTTCATTCCTCTAAGGTTGTGTCACACATGTATATCAAATTTTGTTTTGTTTTCTAACATTTTTATTCAATTAAATTGCTTTCATACATGCAACATGTTTTAGCCTTTTTTTACACCCACTCTTTTGGGAGAAAACACAAGAAAGTGTGAAATTCTTGATTTTTTTCCTCATCTTYAAATTATATATATATTTATATATAAAATAAAATAAAAAATTTGTAGTTGATGTAACAATTTAAAGTGATGGCATGCCATGCTAGCACAACTAAACATTGTTTATGAAATTTAGCATTGTTTCGTAGATGTTAATTAAGACATTAAACTAGACATGAATTGAAATGTCAACTCAAACATGCACATGTTTTTTGCAACATCTACCAAGACATCCAAATAGACAGGATCTAAATCCTAATGCATCAAGCATATCCCAATATCCCATATGGTTTGTCTTTCCTCCTACCATCCTACTTGTATAAATATCAGATGGTTTCTCATATAAATATATTTACAATTAAATGAGCTTATATGCCAATTATCATATGTAATGTATAATGTATTGTATATAATGTATTTTATACGGTATATTGTATATAATGTATGGTATATTTTGAATGGTGTATTGTATATAATGTATAATGTATACTGTATGATGTATTTTGAATGGTGTATAATGTCATTGAAAACAACCAATTAATATTTTTGCAAATGAACCACTACATCTCGCATGACAAGATGACGTCTGTATTGATGTCCCAAGTAACACTGTGACGTTGTATACGACGTCATGGAAGACAAGCCTCTGTTGTATATGACGTCATGGAAGACAAGCTTCCATTGTATATAACGTCACGGAAGACAAGCCTCCGGAGCCTGAACCCTCATAACACTGCACACGTGGCATCTGACGTGGAAGTGCCACATCAGATTTTTCAGGTCCACGTCAGCAATTTAAGGGATCCACGTCACTACCTCGGGCAGAAAGGGGTAGGCCCAAAAAATATCCGTGTAGCAAGACCTGCCCTAAAAAAAGTTGAGTTGGCAACATGGACCCCTCCACATGGCACACTTAGAGAAGTTTGCAAGACCCTGATTTCTAGTGACGTCACGAGAAATTTGTGATGTTTTCAGTGACATCAAAAAAAAATTTGGCATGTTTAGACGTAAAAAAAAAACGGATTTTGGCCGACATCACCGGTAAGGTCAAAGTTGTTAAAAAAACCGCATAGACATGTTTCTTTTGACGTTACCAAAATCACTGTTTTCTTATAGTACTTTGACTTCAAATGATTTTTATTTTTATTTTTAGTACCAATTATTCCCATGGTTTCAAAAATAATGATTTCCACATGGAATCCCCGCATACTTTAGGATTAAAGTCATGTGATATGCTTTAACATGATTTCTTTTATTCTATATGTGGATGAATGTTGAAATTTGGAGCACCACTATTAACAAATTATAATGCCACTTTGGCACTCCATAAAAAATGAAAAAAAAAATGAAAAGTCCTAATTGGTAGTATATATAGAGTTCAACTTTCTTTAGTGGGATTGAGTTGAAAGATAGTGGAAGGCAACCTATGGCAAATTCAAGACATTTCCTTATTTAAAAAAATAGATTCATTAGATGTTTTTTGGGCCGTCTAGAAGACTGCGAGTTCCCAAGCTGTGGGAACACATTGGGAACTCTGGAACTCTGCCACATAGGCAATCTGACATGGCACAGAGACTGCCACGTCAGATAATATTAATTAATTATTTATTTAAATTATTTATTAATTATTTAAAAAATAATTTTTTGAAAAAAAGAATAATTTTTAAAATCAGTTTTCAGTTACTTTACACTTTCTAAGAATTCTGAATTTTTTTTTTTTTTTTGAAATTCAAAATTTCAGACTAGCAGTCACTGGTTTCCTGTGCAGGGAACAATTTCAGAGAACAACCCCGAAACAAGCTCTTACGGGGCTGAAAAAACATCTAATGCAAGGAAGATTCTTTAATTATTCACAATTTTATTTCCCAAAATAAAAATACCATGAATTTTTGAGACAAAGATTTTGTTCATTTCATACTAGTCATATAGATAATCCTATTTTTGACCAAGGATTGGTTGTAAAATTGAAAGTCGTGTAGTACAATCATAATGTGCCATTCATGATCACTTAGTCATCTCATAATTGGTTGCATTCCAATTGAATTAGCTTGGTTTTAATTTAGGTTTGCATAGAGTCATTTTGGTCTAGTATTCATGTTCATTCAAATACAACATGATAAGAGGAAAGATACAATGTTTTTTTCAATTTAATTTCCAATTGCCTCAAAAAATAATGGATAGCTTCAAGCCTATAAAGAAAAAAGAGGCAAATGTGCTTAAAAATGGTGGACAATTATCATGGCCTTACACACCACCACCACAATGTTTTGAAATCCTTATTTCATCCTTTGTGTAGAGCTAGCACATACAATAATTGCATGCATCACAAAGTTTAGAACTTGCGATTTGTCAACAGTTATTATGTGGCTATCGTTGTTTCATGGGTTCGCACGTTAATATACAATTTAGGGTCAATGCAAGAAAGGGTGTGCAAAAAGTGTAGCGTTTTTTATAGTACTCATTTTTTTCTTCGGGAGTACTTTAAATTAGAAAAACAACTTTTTAAAATAGTAAAAAATATGTTTCATGTATACAGTCACCTTTATGAAGAAGGTGCCCTAGGAAGGAAAAGCATAGAAAAAATCTCTAGGTAGGAGAACTAGAAAAGTGCAAAAAATGCTTTATTCGTTAAATTGAGACAAACTAATCATTTTGGGACTTTAGGAAAACAAGTGCAAGGTATCCTGTGGTTCATAGCTGTTGAACCCTTGGATAAATAAACCGCAATTTACATCAAAGATGGAAAAGTTTTGGAACGTATTGCCCTAAGTGAATTCAAACAAGCATGAAAAATTACATGCATAGCAAGATGGCGTGCTAAATAAACAATGAATAGAGAAGCAATTGAATGTACATTCCATTTGCCTGGTTTACTTACAAGTTTGAATACAAAAAGAATGTGTGCATATTGCTTACAATGTCACCTCAAGTAAACAAATTACCAGACGCTATTTTTTTAAGAGTATATGTGATTTAGAACCAAGGAGGCCTCCTTTACATGAAACACTGTACTTTCTAAATATAATATTCTTTGCTATTGATAGTGAGAGAAGCTTGGGTGCCTAACCATCTGCATTGGTTGTAGAATTGGTCTTAGCTAATTCCAATGTTTTCAGCTTTGCCAACCTCTGAGATATCCTTGCGTCGAGAAGGATAATGCAGTCAAATCCCAGAGTCCATTGCATTGCATAAGCTCAGATTTAGAGATCTTATATCCATTCGTTTTGTCTTGCGCGTGTTTAGAGGAACCTCTGAGTTCAAAAGAGACTTGCATCCTTGAGGAAGTTGCTTGGGCAACAACGTATTCACAAAGTTTATGTGCAGATGTCCAAATCCATTCAATTTAGAGTCAGAGGAGTGCCGTTTATCTCTCAAAATTCTTGCTGGAAGAGACTATCCACAGAAGACGACCATTTTGCCCCCTTAGATTGCAAAGTTTTAGGTTGCTTATTCTTAAGCTGAGGCAAGTACCTTGCAGTTGGCGAGTCACAGTGAGCCCTCTTCCCTTGATGTCTTTGTGGAGGGGCTTTCACTTCGACCATAGGCCTTGGAGCCGACTTGAAGCTCCATCGTCACCTCGAGGATGCTCTATTGCTCTTTTGATTGGAAGGTCTAGTTTGCGGTTCGTTGGCCCCTCCGTCCTCAGAGACAAAGAGAAGGAGCACCCTCAACTCGAAGATGCCTATTTTAATGGGGACGGAGAAAAAATGGGAATCCTAAACGGTCTCCAACTCAGGAAACTATCCAGGACGCCGTCCTCCACATCACCCTTAGAATAGTCAATTGCCACTGACGCGGGGTCTTTCGCAGACTGCATCATATACGGCTTAGATTTCAAGGTCATCCGCAACTTCCTCTCGTAGAGTCGGAGGTGGTGGAGAGCGACTTGACGACTTCTCTGATTTGGAGAGCAAGCTCCTAGTCATGCCTTGCCTCGTGAGCGGAGCGGCCAGAGCCCCCACTTGTAATAATTAAAATATTCAGAAGTTCAATACACATTATCTTTCAATCCGATGATAATGTGTGAGAAACATCCACTCAGAATATGAGAGATGCTAGTACTAAGAGGACTTTCCTGAAACGCAAGCTGGCATATGATATACAAAATTCAAAAGTCATCATTTTATTTACAAATGAATGTAGCATATACGTTTACATAATACAAAAATGGCAAGTTAGTTTCCAACATTGCCCGCTCGGAAAAGTCTACTTCCTACAACGACCAAGTTCTATAACTAAATCTATCTCCAACAACACAAAACGGGATAGGAGGTTCTTCGCAGACTCCCTCATCTCCTCCACCATCTCTTTGAGAAAGTAATTGGATGCTTCAAGCGGTTTTTTGCCAATGTGGTTGGCCTCTACGTACTCCCGGAGATGCCTTTGTAGACAATTTGCATCCAGACGCCTGAGCTAGGGCAATAGGTTCTCCAAGAGGAAATTGTCCCTCCGTTGCGCATGGCTCTAAGTGTCTTGGAATATGGCGTTGCCTCTCTCATTGCAGACACTCTTCTAGGGAGAGTCGTCAATGAAGAGTGTGTTTTCGAGATCAAAGGACGTGCCCCCGCTAGGATTGCAGAACAACTACTATGATAAAACCTTAAGGAGGGTATACTTGTCACCCCGGGAAAGAAAATTCCCCTTTGGCATCTCTATCTTTTTGCACTACTCCTAGGCAAGGATATTGAAGGGTGCTTTGGACTTGCTAAAAATATGTCTAGTGATGGATTCTACATTGTACTTGAATATGGAAGTCCAAACTACAATCCTGTCCGCGAACTTGGAGATCTCTCGCAAAAATTCCACTACAATTTGGCAAGTGAAGACCGCCTTTGGTCCGACAATCATGGAAACTCTATGGCAAAAAACATTGTCTTCAAGCTTGGAGGACTTCAACTTTGTGGCATACGCTTTGAGTGCGCACTTACACAAGATATTGTTAAGGTCGAAGACAATATTCAGCCACTTCCTCCTCGTTTGGAGTCATACATGCGAAATATCCCTCGGTACGTTCTCTATGCGCTCCTCCAACTCTACCTATTCAAAGCAAAACAACATAGAAATAGAGTTACTTGTTTGAACGCAAAAGAGGGAGCCAGATAGTGGAGGAAAGCATAGCATTCTTCTAATGGACTGCGGGCTCCCCTTAGGAAGTGCTTTCACTGGAAGCGGCTGGCATACATATTTATGTTTTTTGAGTTGAGCACATTAGACATCGGCAATATAAATACAATTAGACAAGAGCCCACCCATATATCAAAACATATGTATTTTATTTACGTAGATTGTAAAATAGATTTAGAAAAAATTCATTTTCAACTAAAGCCGAAAGTACTCCACATTAATTCTTATGCTACACTAGACTACATGCATTGTAGTCAAGGACAGGTTTGCCGTCAAAACCGAGCATTCAAGGATTGGCCATGCCATCCTATCAAGTAAATTAAATACACACTATAAGAAACCCGTGCTTTATGTGATGTTTTCATCATTTTTTGTGACACATTTTTGTAGACGTCCAATGAAACAACTTGTGATTTTATGTCAATAATTACGTCCAATGTAACATCCAAACAATCCACACCTATCATGCAATAGAAGTCTTTCAGACTACTACTCAAGCATCCATAATCCAAGTTTCATGGACTCAGTCAAAATTATATGGATCAGAGTTATTTACCTAAGTGGAACTATCCATTGTCCTCTGAATCTCTTCTAGCTCTAGTGTCTCCGTGGATTGGTTTTCCACCTCCATCGCACCAAATTCCTCTTCCTCCCCCTCCCCGTAGTCAAGCATCTTTTCATTGGGACGTTCTTCCACTTGTGCAGAGGTCCAGCGGACCTCCCCAGAACCGCCTGCACGATTGATTTCAATGCGCTCTMCAAGTGCGTCCACTAGATTAGCCGACTACCTCCCTCCCTTGGCTATCTTCGACTCAAACATGGTTGTCTTCATTCCGAAGCGGGATTAAGGTCACTGTCTCTTCCAAAGGCTAGGGCATGACTACCTCATATCTCAACAGATTTGGAGACCGCGCCTAAGGCAACTGCAATGCGAGGGTCTGCGAAACAACATCTACATGAGCTAAAGACACCAGTTCTTTATATTCATCAATTCAAGGATGCAGTAGACCAAAAACCAGTGGCTGCAACACGTTCAAGACGGAAGGATTAGTTGGTGGCACCGTAAATTGTTGGTGATGAGCTTGGGGGATGGACATGGAATTGCTCTGCAACTGGTGCGATTGGATGGCTTTGACTATTGAAATGAGCTCAACAACTTGGCTTTGCAGTACAGAATACTTTGTTTTAGACTCCTCGTTCAACTCAACCTGTTGTTTTTGGGTTGCCTGAGTACTGGCAACTGCATCCGCCAAAGCCTTGTCCTTTGCTTTTTTTTTTTTTCTGCCTGCCGAGCTATCCGCTTGTCCCATTTCTCCTCGTCCAATGCCCACCATCCACCTTCTCCACCTTCTTAATGACTCCGTTGGATGCAAGAAAAGCTTCAATTCTTGAAACTTTGAAGGACCATTTGCATCCTCATCGTCGTCCAACTCGTATGGATGGTCGTTCGACTCATCATCATTGACAATGACAATGATGTCTGCTTCTTGTGGGTCCATTGCAGAGTTTTTGCGTGATCTAGAAGGATCTCCCAAAAATTCTTCAAACATATTATTTTCTGTAGAAGACAATCAATCAATATTAACATAAGCGCTATTAGACGGATCAAGCGCTTGCTTGGATCTTCTTTTCTCACTTGCACAAGAAACACTTCCAGCTCAACCTCTTCCACCAATATTGACTTTGCAAAATTTTAGACAATGCATTGTGAAACAATAAAAATCGATGTGTTTTTGCTTTTTGCTTTTTGCTTTTTGCTTATATAAAAGGTATTTTCCGTGAGGTATACATCAACTTTCTCATTGTCGTGCACACTCACAAAAACATTGATGTTCTTTTTGGTCGATAGAATAGCAGGTCAACGACAAACAACTACCCCCATACTTTCAAGGCTCATGAAATCTTTCATGGATTGTGAAACACACCCTGTAATTCCTCACCTCATTGAGGAAGTTCTTGATTTCAAGGCATTTGTGAATGTATACTTGACACTAGTGGGAACTTTTTAGGAAATCATTCAAAATCTCAACATTTCAAGTGTTACATGGATTGTAATGGATGGCGTTTAATGGAGTATAATAATCTATGTATTGACAAAAATTGGCTACCAAAGAATGGCAAAGGAATTTGTTTATGGTCTGAAACTGAGAACGGCCGTCCTAAAGTGCTAAGTGGTAGTCCGCCACCTCTAGCTCCACATCCATTGAAAGCCTTTGAAAAGGTAAAGAAAGGTTCGAACGGTTTTGTTGGACATTGGAAGAAACTCTCAAATGACAAGGAAACCAAAGAGTATAGGGCGAACAACTAGAATATTATTGGAAAGGGATGGGAATTGCTCCAGATGCACCTCTTCAAGTGCGTAAGACATTACTTGACAAATTTTGGCCGGCTTTGAGGATCACCCATGACCAGACCATCCATACCAGACCATCCATAGGCAAAGAAATGGCACATTGCGCATGTGGAGGATGCCAACTTTGTTGGGCGGAAGCGTGATCATTTGAGCAATTTGTATCTTGTTAATTGTGATACATTTGCAAGTTATTTTGTTGTGGCGCATCCAACTAATGGTGACCCAAGGCCATTTTGGCTTACTAGGGCCATTACAAATCCCAATCCGGATCCCGAGCATATGCATATGATTGAAATTCAATATTAGATGTCATCTTTGGATTGGTCCATTAATTTGGAGAAATATGCTAGATGGGAGACAAAAAAATGAATTTATGGCGCGAGGATCTTATAATACCTTCAACGTGGTGGAGCACATACTATATCATGACGGCTTGGAAGCCATGTTTTCGAGAGGCAACTTGAAACCCCAAAGTATCAATTCCAAATCCGCAAATTGACATCATTAAAGCATCGATGGCGGATGTTACAATTGATGCAAACAACGATGACTCTATGGATGAATAGTTTGTTGTTGTAGAAGTAGACAATTATTTTTGGAATTTGAAGTAGAGTGCTCTTTGCATTATGATAAACTGAGATGTTACCATTCACATGTATATCAGTTTATAATGATAGTATGTATATGTAAGTGATTTTGATTTCTATTAATAGTAAATGTATTTTTTATTATTCCATCTCAATATATTGTATTCAGAGTATTTTTTTGGTAAGATCTTTTTTATGTGAAAGTTTGGTATTCTAAATTTGTGGATAAATGCTTTGATATACAATTAAAAAAATGTTTCAATTTATGAAATCCTGGTGTGTTTTGTTTCTATAATAAAATAAAATAATCCAAATGTTGGTTGCAGATTTTTGCTCCTTTTGAAGTGGTAGAAAAACAATTAAATTTATAATTTGACATTTTAAAGTCTCAATTTATTGGAGAGTATCAATTTAATGAAGTTTTTTTTATACTAAATATAAAATGGGATTAAAATGAGACTGCAACTTGTCTCATTTTAACAAATAAGGCTTTAAAATCTCATGAAACTTGTCACCGTAATTTCACATTTCAATTTACAAAAAACAAGAAAATGCATTTTTTTTAAAACTAAAAATTGGCCATTTGGAAAGAGTTGATAGTGATGAGATGTCACCAAAAAATGATCTAAAAACCATCTTCAATCTCCAAAAATAGCGTGCAATAGAACTTATAGAAGTGTTGTTTGCACTCATGAGGATGACATAAAATAACATATCTTCATGTCTCCTCTGATAGATACATGTTTTATTACTATTCAAATAGACCATGAAAGTTTAAGCTCTAGATCATTAAATTTGGAGACTTGTCACATAGTGAAAACCCTTAAGCCTCAAAGTGTGACAAATGAACAAAAATAGTTTTTGAATATAAAGTGATTTGTTTTTATTTCTAAAAAATAAGGGATCTGATTAACATAAAGTTACATGTGTTCAATAAAAATTTCATGTTCATTGGACTTGTGCTTCAAAATGTACCCCCATTGTGACGGAAAATAGTACTACCTTTTCTTGCAATGACCCTTTAGCACATTATTACAATGCATTACTTGCAGTTGAAAGTAATGCATTGTATTGGTGCGATAAATTGTAAAATTAATGCATTGTAATGATGCGCTAAATTGTATATTAACGTGCAAACCCATGAAGCAATGATAGCCACATGATAATTGTTGACAAACTGCAAGTTTTAAACTTTGTGATGTGCTTAAAATTGGCCTATTTTCATTTCAGCCCCCCCAAATGAAGGAATCAAGAAACTCAAATCCTTCTTGAAAGAAAGATCMCATGTCTATTGGTCCGAAACCCATAAAAGACATTGAGAAGATATAAGCGCAAGTAAAAGAACTCCAAATGTAGCCAAGATCAAGGTCCTTTGAAGGGCTGTACCAAATGACTACATTAAAATATAAACTCTCACTTCAATTGCCATAAATAGTTAAATATTTTGTTTAATAAAGTGTAGTACATTTGCATGTTCTCTCGCTCCTTTATGTTTGCATTGAGCTTTCAAAAACATGAGTTCACATTGCAATTGTCTACCATTAATATCAATTGATTACTTGGTTGAAAGTGCATTCCACATCTTTCTATGTTGTTGATTGCATTTTTGTAAAGTGCTACCGCTTTTCACCTTAGATTTGATGTATTGGTTGCAAGAAGAAGCTCCAATGCAATCCCGCTTGCCAAAAGGTAATAGTTGTTGTGTACATGCCCATTCATTTAAAAAGTCATATCATAATTACCTTCTATGTTGGATACTAGTGAAAAGCAGTACAATACATTATTGTCATTGTTACCACCTCACAAACCAAAAAATAACATTCCAAATCTAGAAGACTTGGTCAACAATGGCCTCTAGGGTAATGATTTGGAGATTGTCATTGTCTTAAAATTATGCTTGCCATGCCACAAGACAAAGTTTCAAAGTCTAGTGCATGCAATCGCTGTTGCTAAGCATTCCTAGAAATTTTTTAGCGGCATCAAGGTCTAGTTGCTTCTACAAATCATCCAAAGTCAATTGGCACAAGAATATTGCCTTTCAAAACTTGGAATGACAATGGTGAACCATTTCATGGCAGGAACAATGATGCTCTTAGTTGTGGCTAAACTATAGACCAACAGGTATATGGCAGTAGTGCACTTTTACAAGGACATTTCTAGCCTTCTTATACCATTGTGTTTTTGAGTGAACCATAGATCAAATGCACATATCTTTTCAATAATATATAGGAATAAATTTCTCCACATACAAAAACAAATTCTAAATTGTGCATTATCAAAAATGCAATCATGTGCAAAGTATTCTTGAAAAAGACAACCATGATAAGCTTCTCGATCTCAATAAACATACATATGCTCCAAGTATACAGCCTCTAGCCCTGGSTCAAGTAGAATTTGTAGATACCTCTGGCATCTGTTGAAACAACCCATTGAGAAAAACTTATTCAAATTCATCATCCAAMTCTTACAACCCTTGCAAAAATTGAGTACCCAAATTTTGTTTCCAAGCCTCCATAATGAAATAGCAAGAATTTGTCYTTATTGCTATACTTGARGTAAAGTRAATACACCTATAACCGTTCTTGTATCCATTCATGTATCCTAGACTTYCACTACATGTGTCCCCGAACTTCCATTAAAGTGTCCTTCAAAAGCATCATTAAACCATCCTTTTACTTAACTACAATTAGTGGACTGTTGATTTTGTCAAATTTTGATTTTACACCTAGTTATTTGACGGTTTCAGTGGTCTTGGGAGCTTTCAGTTTGAAAATTMATAGAATTAYATRCCATATCCARAAATTATATTTTTTTTCTTAAATTCATGATTTTCAATTGCTAATACTAAAAAAATATTTTCTACAAAAAAATGCCTCCAACTATGSTAAATTGTTTATATTGACAATTTGGGTGTTCCAACCGTAAGCCAKAATTTGCAACAAAAATCATATAGGGTTTAAAGTGTCGGTGTTGCATTAGATCATAGGCATTGTAGAAAACAATAACAATCTAATAAACTTGCAAACTGGACTGCTTAGTATCGATACCATGCTCCTATTTTGGGTTCTAATTAGAGATAAGGAGAGTCAAAAAAAAAAAAAATATCGAATGCAACTTCTATCAAGCTTATCACTTTCAAGGCCACATTAGATTTTGGCTCTCTCACAATAGTTTTTGCTTCTATGCTAAGTGCGGTTAGCAAGCTGCCAACAATTGTGGTCAAAGAAAATCATAGAAGCCATCACTAATTGTGTAGCTCCTCTAGCCAATCATCCATCTTTGTCTCTGGCACTAGTAATGTAAATAATGTCTACWTACAAGTAGGATGTCAAGAACTTTAAAGTTCAAAGTAACAAGCAAGGGTTGAGGTGATGTGACTRCAGTTTGCCTCGTTAAGAAAATGTTTACTTGAATAGGCTTGGCATGTACCATTGTAGTGCTCTAGAACCAATATAGGACTAAGGATGCTCTAACAAGGGAGCTCCAACTCTTTGTGTAGTACCATGTAACCCTATAAAGTAGTTGCAAACACTAAGTGTGTGGTTGAATGTCAAAGCACATATAAATATGTGGTAACAAAGATCCCATACGAGACCTTAAAAWCTATCCTAGATGAARAAGAGTATATCCAACAAAAAGACAGTGYTATAAACTACAAATACATAGACAAATGGATAAACAACAAGGAATTAAACCTTTGATGCATCCAACAATTTTTGGGACAACCCCAATATTACAGACATACAATTAACCCAAGTGAACAACTCAAATTAAGATATGGACAATATATGGGCAATGTGCATAAACACCTCTTTTGGCCCAATGAACATACCAGTATTAATTGTATACTTTGCAACATACAAAATATAGACACCTGGCTACATCTCCTCTTAGCATGTCCAAAATCAAACATAAAAAACTCAGAATAAAACAACATAAAAATGTGGTTTGGATATTACAAAAATGATCATGAGCAAYAGAACCTCAAGATGCTTCAATCTCATCAATGCAGAAAAAACAATAGAGAAACTACAAGAAAATACACCCCCCCTTGGTTACTAACTTGTCACTGCATAGATCTAATACATAATTGTAATTAAAGAGCAAAACAAAAACCAAACATTCTATTAGTATTGAATCACCCTCATGATAGTCCACCTCCAACCTACCCCCAACCAAATTTAGTTATACAATTTATTGAGTTCACATACTGCCATGAAAAATTCCCAACATATATCATTACACACTAAGAAACAAAATAAAATACATTACTAACTAATATTAGACACCAATGATGGTATGTAGCACCACTCCTAACAATTAGTGTTGGTGCTAGAGGAGCTATACACTCAAGATACAAAAAATTACTACATGAAGACCAAAATCTAAAAATTAAAATTAGCTCCATAAACAAAACACTCCTAGGAATCCACCAAAGTGTAATAAAATATTTTATGTATATCATCCTCACCAAACGCAAAATAGAACATCACCAATTCCTACCGCCTGATCCTCCATGAAAATTCACCATTATACATATACATATCTATAATACACATTTAAAAACATATATACATATATATATATATATATATATATATATATAATATATATATATATATATAGGAAAGTATAAAATAAAAAAATAAAAACAAAATAAATGTGTGTAAATCTGAATTACAAACTCTAGCCTAATATCATGATAACATCCACTACTTAATAGGATGCAAGTCAATAGGAATCGAACCAATACTAGCAATATTACACCTATCAGTCTTTGTACCACTTCTTGCAATATACCCTAACTCAATAGGATGACCGACTACTCAAAAATTATTCATATTAATAGATACGGACTACTACCTGCTGGTGACACTTTGAAACCATAGAATCTACATCCCAAAGGAGGCATTAAGGATAGCACTTGCTACCTAAGCCTACACGGCTTTGATAGCAAAATTATCTCCAATAGACTTTTCATTAATGCTGGTCAAAAAATGACCAAAATTACTCTTCTTCTTCTTCCGTTTGAATGACTTCACCTGAGGTTGTAAGATGGAAAACAACTTTTTTTAATCAAGTTCTTTTGAAGTTGTTTGAATATATTTTCAATGAATAGTACTGTAAATTCTCTCATTATAGTATTACCAACTTTTTTAAAGAATAAAACTTTAATCCACATATCATCCTTGTAATATATTTTAGGTAATTTTTTATGTTTATTCTTGATGATGTGATAAGACACAGGAAATGATATTTTCTAAATTTGAGCCCAACCGATGGAATGAAGTTTATCAAAGTGCAATTTCTACTTGAATTCAAAATTTTGAAAAATTCATAAATTTCAATGTTTTGTTGCAATATAAACTTTGGATCTACATCATTGATTTTTTTATTTTAGAGTGGCACAATAATATTGGTTTACACCATGATGTTATATACACTATATTATACATCAAAGGTAAAAAATTTAGATTTTTTGACTTGTAATAGACGTATGACTTCATCTATGAAAAACAAATATAAAACTTTTCATGTATATTTGGTTGCAAAATGGCAATAATTGGAATTATGGACAATGAGACTTGAAATCAATGATCAARGACCCATTCTTCCAAAATTATGTACACATAGGAGTAGAAAATTGTAGTTGTAGATTTTGAGATCAATTCATAACATTGTTGACTAGCCTACACTACTCCCTCTTAGATGAGGGATAATACCTCTAGATTTGTTTGGAAGTGAACTTAGCCGTTATAATTTGTATAGAATCATTGACTAGATGGGAAGTTGAAATGTTAAGGTAGAAGGTTCTAACAACACTCACGCTCTAAAATTGCCCACTTCTTGAAATGTACAATGTTTGTAAATGTTTTTTGTTGTTGTTGTATTAACAATGTACAAATAGTGTCCATTGAGGAGGTGGACGTTTTAGAGCCTTATGCCAGTTGAACTTCAAACATTCATAATTAATTCCACAAAGCTCCAAAAAATATGAAACCATTTGCCTTTCAAGGGAATTTACTCAAAAAATATTTTGAGAAGTTTCACCTTGCCAAATTCAGGTTTCAGTTCTTAGATGCGCRCTTTATCAACCTTCTACCTTAATATTATTGACTGACTAACTAAAAAATTGCAAAGTCATTGGCTGTCCGGGTGACTGAAAAGTTGCAGAGTCATTCGCTGACGAGGTACCTAGAAAGTTGCAGAGAGTCATTGGCTAGCCAGGAAGTTGCCATAGTTCATTTCTATGGCAACAAAAGGGACCTCAACATAACATACCAATGTTATGATATCTGAAACTTGCATGCACTGAGATTATGTCTAGTAATGGCAAAGCCCACTAACTTAGCGTAGTGAAAGAACAAGAGCATGAAATTCTGTTTCATTTGTTTCATAAAAAAACGAAAAAAAACAAGAGCAGGTCATGTAAGTTGTCCCATAATGCTGGGATAAGCTTCTAAATGAGTACATCATTTCTGGCGATGTAATCTCAACAAATCTGCAGTTGAATAGGTTCACCAAACTACGTGCAAAGAATACAAAATTTGTTTGCTCTTTGCTGTGGAAACTTAGCGTGGTGATTAGACTTAATTTTAACTCAGCCCCTAAAATGCCCAAGGACTGTTTTCAGCTTCTAAAAATTTGATCCAAGTTGAACAAAAGCACAACAGTTTAATAAATTATATCAATTTTTTTGAATTATAACCATACAAATTTAACCCCTAAAGGACCAAGCTGCACTTTTTTGGCAACATAGCAATTTTGGGCAGCTCACTACAAATGGAGTTTTCATTATTTTTCTTTGAAACTTTTACATGACATGTGTCTAAGGAGTGGCTTTAAGGCCCAACAATTTTCATAACATTTGACTACACTTTTAAAAAGTTATTGCATGATAAGTGATTTTCTTTAAACTTTGGGTAGCTCGGGCAATGTGGAAAACTTCTTTAAAAATCACTAATTGAAAAATAAAAATTTGAAATTGGTTCCTTACAATTATACATAAGTGAAAAGCTTTGAATCATTCCATTTGGATTAGTGAGCTAAAAGTTATCAGGAGTTTTAGTCTGTGGGTAAGTATGGAGTCTCTAAAAACCATACCTACACAAACTAAAACTCCTCATAACTTTTAGCTCACTAATTCAAATGGAATGATTCAAAGCTTTTCACTTATACATAATTGTAAAGAACCAATTTCAAATTTTTATTTTATCAAAAAGTGATTTTTGAAGAAGTTTTTGGGGCTACCCGGACTGCCCAAAGTTTTAAGAAAATCACATATCATGCAATAACTTTTTAACAGTGTAGTCAAGTGTTATGAAAATTGTTGGGCCTTAAAGCCACTCCTTGGACACATGTTGTATAAAAGTTTCAAAGAAAAATAATGAAAACTCCATTCGTAGTGAGCTACACAAAATTGCTATGTTGCCAAAAAACACAGCTTGGTCCTTTAGGGGTTAAAGTAGACATGTTAGAGATTACATTGGAAAAGAAAACACAGCAATAGCACTTATGAGTTGAAAGATTATAATGTTTAACCAAAAAGGTGTCAAAACTACTAAAAAAGTTCAATTCACTTTTCGCATGGTGAATCTAAAATGTTTGTCAATCAAAATATATGAGGTTATAGGACCCAGCATGTACAACAACAATCATTTTATAGCTTCTAAAAAACTACTCTACATTTTTCTTGAATGAATTTCTTATGAGATTTTGTCTCCAAGATCTAGTGTATTTGAGGCTCCTTTCCAAGAGCCCTCAAAACTAGGAAAAGTCAAGATTACACAAGGTATCCTTGCACTAAATCTTGAGTAGAAAAATCTTGGTTTTTTATTTTTCAAATTGTTTTTTTTGATGCTAAAACTAGACCTTTGTAGGCAACTATTAAAAATACAAACTACTAAAAAATAGCAACTTAGTTAGGTTTTCTTCAACTTCAAAGTTTTGTCTACACCACATTTGGGTGGCTCAGGCATTTAGGGGTCACGCCATATCAACTTCTTGACTGAATCGCTCGGAGCACGAGCTTGGGCGATTTATTTATCACTATTCAAGCTTGTAGGACGTTAAATTCTCCATTCGAAGTGGGCCCAGAAGGATTCACCGAAGGTAAAAGTAAAAAAAAGCCCCCTACTTTGAGCCATGTCTAGGGTATGATCTAGACCTCTCCTTGTTAATTTAAGGTCTCTCATTGCAAATATGAATTCTGAATTTGCAAAAAAAAATTTATGCAAAAAATTTAAAACTCCATCATTTTTACCCAGGGTGATTCTAGTCAGCTGGGCCCACTTTGAATGGAGGATTTAATGTCTTGCCTACAAAGCAGGGCTTTTTTTTGGCTTTTTGGTGCCAAATAGCACTAGAATAAACAATTTGGCTAAAAAACACCAAAAATAATGACAAAATACTTGGATGAAATCACCAAACAACTTTGGATTTTATAAAAATTGTAGACGAAATCACCAGATTGTGGATGAAAAGCATACTATACATCCAATATGTGGATGAATGTTGTAATTTGGAGTACCACTGTAACATTTAATATCGCCACTGTTGCACTTAGTAAAAAATGAAAAAAAAGGCCCTGCTACATGCCTTCCAGGGTTTCAGAAGTTATCATCATTCACAAACTCACTGAGGTAAGCTCGGTGGCATCCATGCAACCTCAAGGGGATCCAGCATGGTCACTGGACTGGGGAAGTTATGGACCACTGCTGCTGCTGCTATGGCCATGATAAATTGGTCGCACGCTACCTGTTCCCTGGCCTTCATTATCCAAGTACTAGCCCCCTGCACTCTAGCCTAGCCAGTTTTGTTTTTTTGTTTTGTTTTTCATTTTTTATGAAGTATGAAAGTGGCAATTAGTGGTGCTCCGAATTTCAACATTCATCCATCCACATATTTGGATAGAAAATATCACATTTGCACATATCACATATCCATACTTTTGTTTTCATCCATGATTATATTTTCATCCACAATTTGACAATTTCATCCAAGATTTTACTATTTGTGTTCCAAGGGTGTAGTGGAGGGTTCATCACTTTGGTGCAAATGGATGTCAAATTGCTAATAAAAGACCTATTTGCTCTAGTATTTATTACATGGCATATAGTGAGCTCAAATGGATTTACATTGGCAGAAATCATGGGAACTTAGGTTACCTTATTATGGTTAAGGTGAACGAGTGTTAGGGAAATTTTTGGAAGTTGTCCAGTTGATTTCCTCCTTCTAGGAAAATCAACAGGTTTTTATTTGAAGGGCACCGTTTGCATCCTTTGAATCAGAAAAGGGACCGGTTTATTTCCTCCAAATTGAGATTGATATTGGCTAAATTTCAAAACTCCCATAATATATAGAAAACCAAGTTCAATATGAAAGTACTAATTAATATTACATCCTTAGCAAAAATTGAACCTGAGAAAGCCCTTCACCATTTAAGGGCCATGAATCCTCCCAACCCATGCAATATGGAGTTCATGATGGTCATGAAAGGGGTGCAAAAATCAAAAGAGTTTAGGAAGTACCAATTTCTCCTTCTTCAAATGTTTTTTCTCGTTCCCTTGTAAAGTAATGATGTTTCTAAATAACGAAACTTAAAAGAATTCTTTCACAAGACAAAGGCCTCTTCTCCAAGTGACTAACCCCCACTGTGAGTTGGGCCGTGCGGGTGCTAACCTGGTGTGGAATGGGCTCAAGGGTATGCGGAGTGGATGGAGGGTTGGGATGGGAAGGGGTGGRTCCTACCGCTTGAGGATGTTGTATTGTTGTCCCGTTGTCGGAGCGGAGCCAAGCTTTCTTGCAAGGGCTACCCGAGTTCTCCATCTTTGGAGTTCTCCATGTGAATTATTAAATCGGATTACAATCGGATTTATTAAATTTAAGGAGGAGAGGCATGGCGAAGGGACATCATTGCACATAATGCCCATTTAAGAGCTTACATTACAGTCTCATTTATTAAATTTTGATTGATATTAGTTTACTAAAAATTTCAAGGACTTCCTTTATTAAATTTTTATTAATATTAGTTAACTAAATATTTCAAGGCCTTCTTTTAAATTTGATTAAAAAATCTAATTGAAATTATTTCTTTAATTTATTTTATGGAATAAATATGGAATAACATGCACTACGAGATGGTGTAATTTCCATTATATGATTCTAAGTATTTTGAAAACTCAATTTCAAGGTTTCAACAAATGTATTCAAGAAAGGTCATATTTGTAATACTCAAAGATAAACCGCTTTATCTCTTTACTAGTATTTTTTTATAAATAGGTAACAACACCAAGTTTTAGAATTTCATTATAGGATCAATATTTGAGCATTGTTTATTTTTAGTTTCAATTACTATTTTTTTAATGAATTCTCCAGTAACTAGCATTTTGTCTCAAAATCTGCAAAAAGTCTCAATATAACGAATATGGCCTTAAGAGAGCCACTTGAGTCTATTCATTGTTGAGATTGAACACAATCGATGCTCTTCAAGCAATTGTTTGAGAATTGATTGCCTTTTGGGGGAAGCTAAACTCCTTGAAACAATTTTCTAGTCAGTTTTCACAAAAAGAAAAAAACAAATTGGCATCTAACCCAAGTTGTTTCACATTTTTTGGACCTTTGAGGAATTAGTTACAAATTATTGGAGTTGAAAAATAAATGGTCACTCAAAGCCATATTGATCATGCCATGCCTAGGGTGGGAAGAAGCATTTGACCTATACAATATAATGTAACTAAGACAAAGTTTGGGTTTAATTTACCTGCACTACCTACTCCAATTAAGACTCAAATTCACCTCACACATGAGTTAACAAAAAGAAGCCAACAACGACAACTCATTGTTAAGAATCACAAACGCATAAACCTTCCCAAACCTTGAAAACCTATTCTCTTGTATCATTGGTGCTATAGAGCTAGCCAAAAACGACATATATGATTCCAAATTCTATTTTCATGATTTAACTCAATTTGTGATTTTCACATTATATGTCCAAACACAATAAAACCAAGCCCATGTCCCCCTCTTTTGTAGAGAGTTTCAGAGACCATTTATTTTTCAACTCCAATAATTTGTCACTAATTCCTCAAAGGTCCAAAAAATATGAAACAACTTGGGTTAGATGCCAATTCGTTTTTTCTTTTTGTGAAAATTGACTAGAAAATTGTTTCAAGGAGTTTAGCTTCTCCAAAAAGGCAATCAAATCCTCAAACAATTACTTGAAGAGGAGCTCTTGTGTTCAATCTAAACAATGAATAGACTCAAGTGGCTCTCTTGGATACATTTGTTGAAACCTTAAAATTGAGTTTTCAAAATACTTGGAATCATATAATGGAAATTACACCATCTCGTAGTGCATGTTATTCCATATTTATTCCATAAAATAAATTAAAGAAATAATTTCAATTAGATTTTTATAATCCAATTTAAAAGAAGTCCTTGAAATTTTTAGTAAACTAATATCAATCAAAATTTAATAAATGAGACTGTAATGTAAGCTCTTAAATGGGCATTATGTGCAATGATGTCCCTTCGCCATGCCTCTCCTCCTTAAATTTAATAAATCCGATTGTAATCCGATTTAATAATTCACATGGAGAACTCCAAAGATGGAGAACTCGGGTAGCCCTTGCAAGAAAGCTTGGCTCCGCTCCGACAACGGGACAACAATACAACATCCTCAAGCGGTAGGACCCACCCCTTCCCATCCCAACCCTCCATCCACTCCGCATACCCTTGAGCCCATTCCACACCAGGTTAGCACCCGCACGGCCCAACTTACGGTGGGAGTTAGTCACTTGGGGGCTCTTCTATATTGTTGTCTCATCGCCGAAGTTCCAACCATGTTGAAAAGCATCCTCCCTTTGCAAGTGTTAAAAGTCTAAATTTTAGTAAGTGATGAAGATCCTAACCGTACAATATTGTAGTGTGCATGTTGCAAATGGTGTGGAACAAGTTTGGGGTCATTTGACCGTATAGATTGAAAGATTATAATGTTTTAGTTTTGAAAAAAGGTGCTGAAATTTTTTGAAAAACACATTTGGAGGTGAAATTCGATTTCTAAACCAACTCAAATGAAAAAACTTTAAACATCACAATGCAGTGTGATGAACCCAAATTGAACCTGAGAACTTCGAATGACTTTCAGAAACTCAATATGTCTTGGATTGATCTGAAAATTTTACCATAGATACTAGACTACTATGCGCAACTTTTCCAACAAGTTTTATTGAATTCCAACATTGGTTGCAAAAGTTAGAGCACTTCAAAGTGGATTGCAGACTCTGTAGCTAGGGCACTTTTCGTCCCATTCGGCGATGAGGGGTTCATGGGAGGTGCTCGTAGGAGCCTTGGAAGTGTCGGGCTGCTTAGCAAATAATCCCTCCACCATCATCTTTTATTTTACTTATTTTAATTTTTAAAAATTACTTAAAAAATATACAAATGAACCAAACTTTCAGACTCTAGAGCTAAGTCCAGAAGTCTTCAAGTCCGCTCCCTAAGGTTGAAACCCTCCAAGTTTGTTCTAATTTTGACAAGTATTAGCCAGTAGATATTGCTTGAAGTTGGTCAAAATCCCCAAAATACTCAAAAGAGGCGGCCAAACATCTCATAATTTTTGAGTGGCAGCGGTTTATTTCCGGTGCTTCAAAATTCCCTCCACTTTTGCATCCGTTGATTTTGAAATGCAACCAGTTTTTTTCCCCAAATCCATTGACTGACTTTGAACTAACTACCAATTTTTTCCAATCATTGAGGTGAACTGGCCTCCTTGCTCGGTCCTTTTGAGTCATTCGAGGGGTGCAAATAAAACAACACCTTCCACCACAATTTGTGCTTGATTGATTTACCTTGTACACCCCTCCTAGCTAATTTGGGGCCTCTAATTGCAGCTATGAATTCAAAATTTGCAAATTTATCATGTGTCGAGCTTGATAGCAAAAAAGACCAGTGCTATTTTGCATCACACTTGGAATGATGGAGTGGTTATCAATTAGAACTTTTGAAGCATGAACCCAATTAACTTGAGAGATTTTTATTGGAGATGTCTAAATTGATAACAATCAAATTCTTTATTTTTAAAAATGTTCAAAAATCATTTTATATTTAAATTTAAATTTAGCTAATTTGTCACACTTTGTAGTTTAGGGTTTTTTAGTACTGGGGAGTGCCCAAAATCAATGCTCTAAAGCTAAAATTTTTGTGCTCTATTCCCACAGTAGGCGGGCATCTACCTACCAAAGGAAATTAAAAAAACATTATTTTATTTCCTCTATATGAGTGCCAATAGGTCTCTCTTGCACATGCACTTTTGAACATTCAAGATGGTTTAAAAATCATTGTTTTGGTGAAATCTCTTTATCATGAAGTTCTTCCAAATTTTTTATTTTTAATTTTTTTGAAATTTTTTTTCCCATGTTTTACAAATAAAAACATCAAAGTGTCTATTTTCTTCAAAAATTGTGATAATCTATTTTGTGAATAATTTTTTACCTACATTTTTTATAGGTCTCAAATTTTGGTGACATGATACTTCTAGTAGTGTACTAATTATCTATATTATTTTCTTATTTTTTCTTATATTTTTCCAAAAGATCACAGTACACCTACGAGAGAGCCAAACGCTACGCAAAACGGCCGGTCTTTCGCATTGACCCTGGAAAATTAACGCCTAAAAGATCAAAGCCATTTTTTTTGTCAAAAGCCACTCACAATTGCCATTTTGTTGCGTTCACCTTAGAAAAAAAAAAAAAAAAAAAAATTCTCAAGAATCTAACCATAGGATCTTATACTTAACTTGTGTGAGATCATGTGGTAAAGCTTTTATCAAGTTTGACCGTATAAGTTGGAAGATATGAGCATTCAAAGTTGGGAAAAAAAAGTTTTATGAACTTCGGTTTGCAATTTCAGATGACTTTGACCAGCATTTGTGGAAAAAATTTGCACTACAGACTTTGGATTTAAAAAATTTTGTGTAAAAAAATTCAGTTGAGAGTCTAGGAAAAAAAACTTACAAAATAAAAACTTCATTTTCATTCTTTGAGAAATTTTAAAGTAGAAGTAGGTCCAAGATTGAATGAAAAACTAAGTGGTTAACCCCTAAAGCACTAAACTGCGTTTTTTGGCAACATAGCAATTTTGGCAATTCACTACGGATGGAGTTTTTGATTTTTTTCTTGTAAATTTTCACTCAAAATGTGCCCAAGGAGTAGCGCTAAGGCCCTACAATTTTCATGACTTTTGACTACATGGTTAAAAAGTTATGGTATGATATGTTGTTTTCATTGCTCGGCGGGCACCTGGGGCATCAAAGAAAACTTCTTGAAAAATCAATTTTTTTTAAATTAAAATTTGAAATTGGTTCCCTAGATCTATAAATACATGGAAAGCTTTGAATCATTCTATTTTGATAGTTGAGTCAAAAGTTATGAGGAGTTTCAGTTTGGAGTAGTTTGCGGGTAGTTATAGGATCTCTACTCTACAAAAAAGTTTGAAATCCATTATTTAATTCAATTTTTACTATTTTTTGAAAAAATAATAATAGTAGGTGTAAATTGTTTATTACAACATTTTACCCATTGGAATTGGCATTTTTTAATTCCATAAATAAATTGTTTACAATTTAATACTTTGAGTCATTTTCTACTTCTTTCTACTCACTATTTTTTCCTATATGTTGTACAATTCCAAATGATCTAAAAATTTTCAAGCATGTGTCCAACTTGCCTTGAAAAATGAATCCAAAGAGTAACCACCATTTTGGACATTTTTTTAGACACATGAGACAATCAGAAGTGCAGTTGCTTGGTTTTCGCAGGGCCAAAAAAAGTTTTTTCTCCAGTTAAAATGCTAATATCTTGCAATCTACACGGTGAAAATTCCTGAAATTTTTTACGCATGTTCTTAAACTACAAGATCCTATGGACACATGTGTTCAAAAAAGTCTTTAAAAAAAAAAATTGGTACTTGTCCTAGAAATGGTAGTTTTGGAGCAATTTGGTGAAAACATAGTCGAAAACCTTTAGGGGTTAATAGCTCTAAGATGGTATTGAAATACAATAATCCAAACGGTAAGATTGTTCTACCAAAGTAAACTTAACTTTGTCCAACAATTTTTTTTGAAAAATTGTGAACTTTCATTTTGAAATGAATGTTGTAAGCTATTTCTTTAAGAACATGCTTAGATTGCCTCCAAAACAAGATTGTTCATAACTTTCTCATCATAAGTCCAGACAATATGAATAAAAGCTTCACATGTAGACAAAAATATATCATTTTAGAGAAAAATAAATTAAAAGACTAATTCTAACCTTTTGCAAGAAATTTTTTGTTGCCCGCCAAGTTCAATTTAGGCTTTTTGTGGGAAAGTTTCAGAAATTTTCACTAGAAATTGAGGTCATAGGAACCTGTCCAAAATCCATTTTGTCCCCCGATGGGACTATGGTCCTTTAGGGGTTAAAAGAATTCCCAATTGTCCGAGCTAGGAGATCAATTCATCCCGGCCCCTTATTATTGAGTATGAGATGGTTCAATTTGGCAAAGCTTGTGATTTCAACTAGGGGGTAGAATAATTGATAAAATTAACCCTTAAAGGACGGACCTATCACTGTGGTGAAAAGGTGGGGTACAATATGTAGTGCTTGATCGAGGGGAAAAACATTGTTCACACACATGTTTAGCTTTGGAAAAATTGTACAAACCAATACCTGATGCTATCCATTCAAAAATTGCGAGAACGATAGCGTGGCACAAAACACTTTTATGTGAAAATCTTTACTATCTTCGTAGAATTAGGCCTACCTAAGAATATGAAAGCAATTAAAGACACTAAATTTTGACTTCCCATGATGATTGACATATGTGTGGTCACTTTCACAAAAAGAACGAATGAAAATTGATGAGTAGAGCAGATGAGTTTTTAGTCATCCAAAGGACGCAAAACGTCTGCCTCGTCCTGCAAGGGTTAACCAACAATTTCCTGTACTACAATATATTCCTCAACCTGCACTAGTTCATTTATTTTACAAATAAAGTGATTTTGTTAAATTAATGTCACAGGCACTCAGTGTCGTTGCTATCTTATAAAATTAGAAAAACAAAATACTGTAGTCGACCTCAATAGTGTGTGTAAACCAAGACGTGTGTCCRCTTTGTATGAACAGTGCTGCCTGTACTTATGAGAAACTGCACTCCTTCAATGCTAACTTGTACTCCGTATTCAGCTAGGATTGAAGGTACGTACATATAAGTTTAAAAATACGGAGTATATAAAAACAAGTTTGGCAAATATCCTACAGTACACTTTTTGAAATAAAGTGAGTGCATTTAGCCTCTAACTTACATGACTGTGGCACATTTTGGGCACAAACTGTGAAAAATTGTCACTTTTTAGGGCAGTGAAGGAAAAAAAACGGAGAAAAGGAAGTTTTTTTTCTCAAAATTCAACTGTACTAGACTACTACGGGAATGTGTGGAAGAAGTTTCAAAAACTTTGATCATACAAATTGAAAGATTATAACATTTGAAGTTAGCAGAAAAAGTGAGTTTTTTTGAATGATTTTGCTTGACAAGGCCATCAAACTTTAACTCCTCCAAAAGTGAGATTTTTACACTATATATGAATTCTTTTTTTATATTTTCATACTTGCCAAATTTCAAGTGGAGTGTAGMACATGCTATTTGAAGTTGCCCATGTTGCTTTAAGGTAGAACCACCCATAACCAATTGAGAAGGAATTATGGACAAATTTGGAGCAAGGCAAGGCAAGGCAAATATTTTCAGAGGTGTATTGATAAAAATGATGGAGATTGCAAAATTTTTGGTAATTACAACACATGAAATGTTTTTAGAGGTGTATTGATTAAAATGATGGGGATTGCAAATATTTTGGTAATTACAACGCATGAATTGAAAATACTATGAATTTTGACATGCAAAAAGTGCTCCACACAATAACCAATCTCTAGACTCTTCCAATTTTGATCATTCAAAAAACTAGTTTTCCACTCATTGCTTCCTGCTTTCTTACCCACTACTATAATATATGTATCATGAACTTTCAATTCCAATCTTGAAAAGGAGAAAAAGAAAAGCATTCTAGCCTTGGTTGGAAATAAGTCAATCTATAGGTTGGCTACAGGGTGCCAATCGGTTATGGGTAGTTCTACCCTAAAAGTTCAAGAAACATAACTTTTGATCACGGCACCTAATTAAAAAAAAATGGTCTTTCCGCTAAAGGGGTACATGTTCACACCTTGTATCAAAATTTAAATAACATCCACCCAAAATGACTTCATATGCAACTACCTAAGATTACATGCATATGTTCAATGGTAATTTGGTCCTTTAGAAGTTAATTGCAAGTTGATTGCATGTTTGCATGCATCAACAAAACTAACCCCTAAATTATAGATACTTCACTACATGTATCAATGTTCAATTGGGTTTGATAATCTTATGAACTAAAGTGCTTTCATTGCCATTCAAAGAATTTTGCATAATATAAAATGCAATTGGCATTTCTTGTCTTGCACAATTAACATTACTTAATTTTGTCTTGTATAGTTAGAATCTCCTCTAGAATAATTCCAATGTTGGGGTGACATTATCCAAATTTTATAAAATAGACYTCTCCATATTTTAACTAGATTTAAAAATAAATAAATAAATTTTTGGCATCAAATTCTATTGAAATCATTACAAAAAATATGAGGTCTTTAAAAGGTTGTTACAACGAATTGGCCGCAAGGTCTTGTGACATTACATAATTTTTAAATTTTGGGATTTTTTGATTTTCTAAAAATTTTGAAGTTTAAAAAAAAAGAATTTAGTAAATAATTTAAAAAAATTAAACTAATTAAATTTTTATTGAGAATTTGACAAGGCACTAGTAGTGCCACTTCGGATTTAAAGTTTTTTAAAGTTTTTTTCCATAATATCACCGTGGCCTTTCTGAACTTGCAGCCCTTTTGAGAGCTTATTTTTTTGTAATGTATATTGTGGGTTTGTGTATAAGTTGATCTTATGTTATGGATGTGGTATACAGATCATACTTTACAACTATTCATTGAAAGTCATCATTGAATTATTTTCTTGCGTTGCATTTTATAATACATTTTCACAATTTTGGATTGCTAGACTTCCCTCTAGTCTATGAGGGGTTAATTCCCTTTATTTTTAATGGAATTWTTTCTTCAACTCAAGTTTAATTAATGCCAATGGAGGATGTCTTAACCTTGAGAGGTATAAAACTACTTGAATGGATTGAGTTTAAAGCTAGGTAGATCGACCAAGAGTAGTTTAGACCACTTTGATCAAGGTTGAGTTTGAAATGAGACAAAGTGAGATTATTTTGACCACTTGATTGTATTTGGTCATTTTTACCTTCTTGAGATCAACATACTTGACCTTGAGATGCAATTGTAAAACATAACTAGAACTGATGTTTTGAAGTTCACTAGGACATGACTGTCGTAGGCTATATTAATAAATAAATTAAAATTATATACTAGAATTACACACCGATAATAAATCATGTAAATGTTGGTCCAAACTAGCACAACTGGCATTCAAGAACTTAGAGTTTGTAAAGAATAAGTGGTGACATTAATTTAGTTAGTTAGAAGATTGTCATGGTGGATTTTTCAATAAAATTTTCTATTTCATTTTAAATTCACATTTTTTGAAGTGATTAAATTGAGATCAATAATAGCAACAATGCATCCAAATCTCTAAAGCAACGATTGGGTGATCAATAGGATGTTGTTCAAGTTGGATTTACACCAAGGCCAAGGTCCAATCCATTTGAACTCCTACTGGTCTTGTCTCTTTTTCTCTCAGTTTTTTTTAGAAATTTTAAATGATCCAAAATTCCAAGGAATGTTCAAAGATTTTATTTTTATTCATGTCTTGATAGGTAAGCAAACACAAAATATGAACCTTGAACTTTGTTCATGACTGAGATGGTTGGTCATCAAAGAAAGATACATGAAAATAAGTAGATGAGGCTCACACATGACAAATTCCTTGGTCTCTTTCAAGCAATTTTTTCAAAATTAGGTCTTTTATACTAGCGAAGAATTTAGGTTTAGTTAATCAACATTTACAACCGAATCATATTCATTCTTGCTTACACCATGTATTTATGCATAGATCTAATTTTGGATATACCTATTTGTAGTACTTTTCAAAATTTATAGTTTATGTATTTGATGTTCTAAAAATGTACTACATATGATAAAAGAATCTTAATTCTCTTTTGACTCCATATAAGATCCAACAAAATTTAGATAGTTTAAATATAGGACTCATGTTGAGATACTTATTCAACCAATGTTAGGTACAATTTTTTTTCAGTGGTTAATTCAACCAAGAGCAAACCAACATAATTGTGTTTCCAACTGGTCCAAACCAAGTGTTCCTAACCCACAAGTCAAACCAACACATTTTCTGTTGAATTTGTCTTCTTTTGGACCACATTTCTTTGATAGTGTATATTCTTTTTTCATCTAGCAAATTGGTAAATACACCAATTGTGTCTCTTTCAAAAATAGCCCCCTATATATTCTTGCCTAAAAGATATTTTTTCTATTCATAAGAGTCTAGGGGTGTTTGAAGTGCATTTATTTTTAACACTCTACAAATTCACGGTTTTTTCATATAGAGTCCATGCCAAAAAGTGCATAAAAAAATAATCTAGAATATTCTTGACTTTTAGACAATGAGATCMACCCAAAAATTTAGGCAATTTAATAATAACAACAACGTTCAATTGCTCATTTGGGCACAAATAATGTAGTTACACCCATAATTTAGATTGTTTCAAATGCAACATCTAGAGTTGGACCAAAGAATGTTTCAAGAACCTAGATATTGGCAACACAAGACGAACGCAATCAAAACGTGCAAGTTTATGAGAGCTTATTGTTGATTCTGGATGAATAAAGAGATAATTCTTTAACCCCTGAAGGACCAAGGCCATTTTTCTGTCAAAAAACACTCAAAAATGCCATTTCTACTTTGTTCGTTCAAAAAAACAAAAAATAACATTTTCTTCAAGAATCAAACTGCAGGATCTTTTAACTAAATTTTGTGAGATCATGTGGCAAAACTTTCATCAAGTTTGACAGTATAGTTAGAAGCTATGAGCATTCAAAGTTGGAAAAAAAAACTCTTTGAACTGCGGTCTGCAACTTCAGATGACTTCGACCACCATTTGTGAAAAACTTTGCACTACAAAATTTGAATTTGAATTTTTTTGTGTTAGAAAATTAAGTTGAGAGTCTAGGAAAAAAAATTTCAGAATAAAAACTTCATTTTCAGTCTTTAAGAAATTGTTAAGTAGAAGTAGGTCCAAGATTGAATAAAAAACTAAATGATTAAAAGCTCTAAGATGGGATTGAAATACAATAATCCTAATGATATTGGTGAGATTGTTCTACCAAGTAAACATAACCTTGTCTAACAATTTTTTTTGAAAAATTGAGAAAATTGCATTTGGAAATGAACCCTATAAGTTATTTTTTCAAAAAGATTCTTAGATTGCCCGAAAAACAAGATCGTCCATTAGTTTCTCATTACTAGTCCAAATAGAATGAATCAAAGCTTCACATGTAGACAAGAATATATCATTTTAGAAAAAAATATTTAATTGAATTATTTTGAATTTTTTGAGGTTTTTTTGCTGTCCGCAGAATTCAGTTTTGGGCTTTTGTGGTGTAAATTTTTCTCTTGGGCACCAATTGAAATTAAAATTATATTACCACAAAGCTTATCAGTTTTTTTTTATCTTATGAGAAAGTTTCAAAAAGTTCCACCAAAAATTGATGTCATAGGAACCTCCCCAAATCCATTTTGTCCCCCGAGGGGACAATGGTCCTTTGGGGTTAAAAATTCAAACAAAGTCCAAATAATGCATGTTAAATTGCATTGGAATCCCCTTTCAATTGCCAACAACACCCAATAAAATATTTTATGTATATTGATAATAGCCATGCTTAGTTGCAATAGGTGATGATTATAGTTGTGCATACCTTAGGTGTAGTTACTTTAACTTTGTAGTGGTGTGTCGTTCTATTCGTTGAGAGTGTTTGGTGGACGATAGAAAATCTTTCAATGTGAGACAAAAATGTTGATGTTCATCCTTGAAACTTTGCGTGAAAGGGGAGGTCTTGTACAATAGTGTAATCTCCAATGAGCAATCTTGGCATTTTTAAGCAAATGATTCACATGGTCCCGGAAAAGATGATTTCCACTGTGACCAATGGAACATTGTAGGGTTAATTTCAAAAAGACGTTGCAAACCATAGTGATTTGATGARTGATAGGGAATCTTTTGATGCAAGTAAGACAAAAGTGTAGAAGTTCATCCTGAGAACTAGTGTTAAAAGGGGAGGTCTTGCACCGTAGTTTGACCTCTAATGAGTGCTCTTGATTTTTTTTTTAGCAAATGAGTCACATGGTATCCAGAAGGATGGTTTCTACGGTGCCCCCGTTTCCAGGAGTGAACAGACTGCGGCCAGAGAGGCCCTGAAATAAGAAGAAGAAAAAATCACATTGCCTATTTCACCCCTACACAAAAAGAAAAAAAAAAGAAAAAAAAGAAAAAAAAATATGGAATATGTGGAGCCACAAGAGAATTTTCTGCAGTCCTGTAGAGGGAGGGGGGGGGGGAAGGGAGGTGAGCCTACGAGTGCAGGCTAGGGCTTGCCCAGTGCCCAGTACCTACAGTAGAGTGGAAATTCAGACTGACAAAAGCCAAGTGGATCCTGGACGCCGTCCGTTGGCCTTTCCACCATTCCTTGTCTACCGCTGGGAAAACCTCATATAAAGGCTCCCCTCCCCCCACCCTGCACGGCTTCGTCTCTCTCTGGTCCTACGTCCCTTCCCGATTTCGTAGGGCTCCATTCTTCTGCAGGCACTCTCTCTTCTCTCTGTCTCTCTCTGTCTGTGTCTATTGTGGTATCATACTCGAAGCTTGCAGCAAGGTGAGTTCACACTCCTGCAGATATTCTCAAACTTGAAGCTYATGTGCAGTTTTTTCAGTACTCAGGTGTGGGAGCTCCCAGCAGGTTTCTGAGACTCTGGGAGCTTCGGGGTTGGGTACTTGCTTGTGGTGCCATGTGGAACTGAACTCCTGGGTTAAGATTCTTCCCGGCTGCTGTGAGAGTGCACACGAGGAGAGCGTCGTGAGAATTGTGTGAGAGCCTTTGTAAGAGTATTTTGTACACTACTCGATCGAGATTGGGGAGTCTCTTCGTGCAGACAGAGGGAGGGAGGGGGAGGGAGGGGGAGGGAGGGCGAGATGTTCTAGAGCGGTGGGAGCTTCGCAGGTGATATGCGTGAATGGTTTGATCATGAGTTGCTATCTGTAGCCCTTGTTTGAGGTGGGAGAGGGAGTGGAGGATGAGGTTTGGAAGGAGGAATTGAAATAGCGGCAATCAGGACGAGAGTGTGTGTGTGTGTTGAAGTGAGTTCAGCAGCAATCGCTTCCTGTGCGATGTGTGAGGCAAGAGTGACSAAAGGCGCGACTGTTGAAAAAAGTAGGCGAGGTTACTGTTGTTTTGCATTAAAGAGATGAAGTGATAAAAGATCCTTCTGGAGTGCAAGTGTCTTGTTAGTGTCGACAGCATTTTGAATGGTTTGTGTGTGGCTATGGCGTGGTTACTTTCCTGATGTGTGCCCCTTTCGTGTTTGACAGGTAAGCAACAGGACGTTTGCCGTCAACGGGTTCGTGCTCAAGCGCTGACTGCAGCATAGCCTCCTGTGAACATTCCTTAACATTAGTATTGYTATTCGTTCCATCCTTCGTTGAAGAATCTGCATCAGACACCCAAAGAAGCCATGAATCACCCACAACACAAGYTGGAGCCTCGGTTCTCCGACCCCAGTTTCTGGCTGCTCCAGGACTTCCCGCCCTCCCTGCCGTCTTCGGATCAGAATGCGAGTCGCGTGTGGTGCGAGGTCGGAGGAGGGGAGGATTCCAAAACGATCAACAATTCGCAAGGCTCCATGGGGTCACCAGAGATGGACCTCCCCGCCCACTCCTCCGACACCGCAGACGCCAAGATGGAAGAGAATGGAGGGCATCATTACAGTAATAACAACAACAACAACAGCAAACGCTCGCATAGTCGCTGTGTGGCATCCAAGAATCTTGTGTCGGAGCGCAAGCGCCGGAAGAAGCTCAACGAAGGGCTGTTCCAGTTGCGCTCCCAAGTGCCCAAGATTAGCAAGGTGAGGAAACTTCGCAATTGGGATGTTTTAACTAGGTCACCCTCTTCCTTTTTGTAACCACTCTCCTCTCCAATTCCTTCTAAACCTGGTTACCAAGTAGCCACAAGAAACAACATTCATACCCTCCTTCAAAGCTTTTCATAATAAAGCAAAAGTATCCGAACTAATTTGCTTCGATTGGGATCTCATTTCGTTGTTCAGTTTCCGACATTCTGCTTCCGATTCTCGACAGAACTTTGCGGCGTTTTTGTGAATGAATTTAGTGTGGTTTCAATTGCGTGAAGTGTTAGTGCTGTTTGGTTTTTTCAACTTCGGCAATGCTGGTTTGGATGTTGAGAATATGGAATTGGTGTTTCAGATGGACAAAGCTTCCATCATTGGAGATGCGATCGACTACGTGCGGGAGCTTCAGAAGGAGCTGGAGGAGATTGAGTCGGAGATTGACGATTTGGAGCAGAAGTGCACGGGATCAGTTGGAGACGAGGCAGGCTCCGTGGAAGCTGCCACTGGGGAAAATTTCTCAGGACCGACGAGCCCCAACACTGGATCTGGAGCAGAGATGGTTCAAGGAGGGGAAGCTGGTGTGGATACCACGATGGCAGTTGAGAGCATTGTGGATAAAGTCTCGGCAGATTCCACTCATGTGCCAATGCCGGCTCAACTGGTGCAGAAAATCTTGGAAGTAAGCTCCTACACAACATTTTAAGCTTGGATCCCTAGAGCACTGCTAAAGCACACAAGATTAGATTCTTGCTAGATACCTGGATGTTTCTTAAGGTTGAATGGGAGGCTTCTGGCTTGGTTAAGAATGTTGTGTGATCAAAGTTCAGTATGTTAYCAGGCGCTTCTGTTCTCATGGATTGTGATTAGATGATGTTGTTKTGATTAATGATGTTGTTGTGAATGGATATAGTGCGGTTTCAATTGATTGATGGTTTACTACTGTTTGGCTTTGCCAGGTGGACGTGGTGAGATTGGAGGAGCAGACCTACCATCTCCGTATCTTTTGTCAGAGAGGACCTGGCGTGCTGGTGCAGCTAGTGCAAGCTGTAGAATCTTTGGGTGTGCAAGTCCTCAATGCGCACCATACAGCCTTCCAGGAGAATATTCTCAACAGTTTTATTGCTGAGGTACTCCATCCATCAACATCATCTCCATTCCATCGTTTGTGCTTGTGACRCCCCTCGTAAATCGCAAATTCTTACAGGAATTAGACTTGTATTTTTGCATTTCGCGTGTAATCAAAGGCCATTACTGTAACGGTTTTTAGATTGATGCTTAACGTCATTGCAATGTATGTGTCACCAGATGAAGGATCCGGAAATGGAAACTGAGGATGTAAAGAGAACGATATTTAGCGTCGCTGCGCAGTATGGGCTGGTGCAAGGCTGAGTGAGGAGCAGGCTACGTGGAGGGGCGCCAACAGCTACAAGTAAACGGGACTATGAATTAATTTTTGAGGTTGTGGCCTTTGTAAATATACTGTGATCAGGTTTAGGGCGAGCATGASTGAGAACATCGACACTAATCCAACAATCCACAGTTTTGTCCAGATAGAAGGCCCAGCAACGAAAGCAGAGATGTGAGTGAAGCTAGACGGTGTAGTTGTTGCTCCATTCCCTGTTGCTGGATTCATGCTCATCGAAGGGATCATAGAGTGTACATTTTGGTTGTTGAGAGACGCTGGGGGTTTCAGGGCACATGTTTTTTGGGAAGGCTGTTTTTTTTACCGTATTTCCAGCCTTCTTTGTGAACATTAATTAATCTGATTAAAGAGAGAATTAGCAAGTTGACCTGAATAGGGTTTTTTTTTTTTCTCTTTAAGAAATCCCAGGTATCATGCCCTACTGGTGTGCGTGTTGTTGCGCTGGAAAAAGCTTTCGCTTAGTTTGATAAAAGCCGTGGCGTCACGCTGACTGCGTTTTGAATATTGTCTGTTCCATTTCCAGCTTTTGGGCTGCACCACCGGAAGTCCGGAATGTTTGTCTCCAACTCTCCCTTCCCTGCACTAAATAGTGAAATTAGGTTGCCTTTACAATTAGGTTGCCTTTACAATTAGGTTGCCTTTACAATTAGGTTGCCTTTACAATTAGGTTGCCTTACCCCCAAGAAAGTTACTCTACATGCCATAGAAGTCAGCACATATTTCTACAAATACTTCCATTTGTTCATATGGAGGTTCATTATTCTAGCTACACCAATAACTAATTCAAAAGTAGTGCATTCTTGTACAATAACAATAAATATTTATATAGTGTGGAATATCAAGAAATTAGTGAGGGGCAACCTAATTTCACTATTTAGTGTGGATTATCAACCATCATCCATCTTGTAGCAACATTCTGGATAGATCTGCTCTTTTCTGTGATGCATTGGCTCATCACTTTCTATATTCCAAAGGTAGGCAGTTTCTGTGTTACATTGAAACTTTAATTTCTGATGGCAAGTTTCACCTCTATGATACCATTCAAACATTCAAAAATTGTGGTCTGCCCTCGATTGTTCACATGTGAGATTGGGCCAGCTTTTTTTTTCTCTCGAACAAATGTCACACCGGTAGCTCAAAATTGTGTCCCATGTCAAAGGGTCACAAAAGGCATATGAACGGTACTTAGCGTAGAAAGTATGGAGCATGATATTTGAAGCGTGAGGAATTTTGTCATTCAACATTAAAGAGAAATCAGATGGTCTATTCTATGGGTTCTCTACGTCTCTACTTCGGTGCTGTAATTTGTCGTAGCATGGATTTGTCATTAGGTTATAATGAGGTCACCTAAAACATTGATTGTGACCCAAATTTCATTCAGTGCAAAAAAAATTCATAATGGAGTCATTCCCTAAGTGTCCACTCTCGATGGATCTTTTTTCTTTTCTTGACACAAGTAATAGAAACTTTATTGCAAGAAGAGGAAATAAAACAATATATTGCCAGAAGTAGCTTGGGGGGAGGGGGCAAGTGAGTAACACGAAACAAACTAAAATACACTAAAATACACTAAAATACACCAAGGCGCCAGCACAGAGGTGGATATCACCTCATCTACGGCGCTTGTTGCCTACAACACGGTGGGTCTTTTGATCTTAAAAGGTTGTGCCACCTTAAACCTCCTATAATACATAGAATGACTAGTTTGCCCTGCTGTTGGCATTGTTGCAATTTTTTTTTAATTCCACAAAAAGATAAATGTGAGAAATCATAACAGTGTTAACCAACCTAAACTATTTTCCATGGAAGGAAGGATAATGCCACTTTATATGCCTAGGAGTGAATTTACTTATAATTTGTAGAGAATCGTTGATTGGTTAGGAAGTTGCAATGCTAGTGTCATTGGATGAATGGGAAGTTGCAAGAGAGCCATTAGCTAGCTAGGAAGTTGTCATGCTAGGGGTTATCTCTTCTTATGGAAGCAAAAAGAACCCCCTAGCATTGATTAGCAATGTTATGAATTGATCAAAGAGAGAAATTGAAACTTTATTTTATTTACAAAGTATGAATTTCATTATAAATTAATTTGAATGAGATTTTCTATTGGTCCAAAAAAAATCCTAGAATACTTCAAAACCAACAAAAAATTGTCTATAATGATCATCTTACTCACTTAAAGAAATTACAATATTTCCTAATTCATGGCCAGAATATGAAGGCTTATAGAAGTTGCTTCTTGTGATGAATTTACACTCAAAAGGTGGAAGTTCCTATTGTAGTCACTAATCACTCCATCACCATCATCCAAGACATTGTTGTAGGCACTAACTCAACCTAWGCGTAGCTCAAATCTCATTTATTGAAAAAGTTTGTCATGGATTGATGTAAGACCACAATGGGTCATTCCCTAGGTCCTTGTAACTGGTCTTTTGTATATTATAGACAAATTTACCTTAATTCTTGTTGGTTCTTGTTGACAATTGAATATTAGTTCTAATGCATGTGCTAAAGGTATTTTGTCAAAACCACTTGAATAAACTATAATTTTTTATATTGCTAATTAAAAATSCATCCAATACTTACCCTAAGTTCCCATTCTAAGTTATGTAAATTAATCAATGAAAATCAATGGACTAATGAATTACGTGTTTAATACCTAAAAACAAAGGAACTGGCTTTGGGCTTTTTGAAAATTTGATCAAGATCTATTGGCTTCACATTTTAGATTTTTTATATTAAACTATTATAATAACTTCAACTTGTCATACTCCATGAATGAAGCATTGTTGCACGGCATTATCACAAGGATTGCTGCATAAGTTCTAACTTTTAATCCATGCCAAAGCCAGTAGCAAAAAAGATAATATTCTAAATATATTTTCTTTACTTTTACTTGGTTGGATATATAGTTTGATATTGTTGAGCCATTCAACTTAATATGAAGCATTCATGTCTAAAATTCAGCTTTGTTGAATATGATTTGAAACTACTTTATGTTTTGTTGATTTTTTTTATTAGAACTCCAGACAAACTCATTGTGCCTTGGCATGTTGGTATACATCATTTTAGATTGAATAGTGTACACAAAATTGAAGGAAATTCACATTTATAGAATTTAAAATATTTATAATTTGACAAACACGCAAATGATGTTCTCAAATATTTTTGGGGGAATTGAGAGCATGCAATTTCTTTAGTCATTGTAAAGAGAGTATAGGTAACATCATGGACCATTATTATATCTAAGTGCCCTTGCATTTGAAATATTTGTTGAATCATGGAATGTGCTCAATTTATATTTTATAATTGTATAATACATTTCTTGGTTCAATTTTTTGGTACAAAGACTAGAGTTCATGATGCATATAATTCATCTAAAAAATATAAGAAAAATAAATTATCATTGTCAATATCATCAAAGAACTGCCTATTTTATGAATGTCAATGTAATTTTTTGACTATTCTTAGCTTTTAGATTATATTAAATATACTCTGACAAGAATCTAAGAATTGTCAATCTCAATGATGAGAGTGTTCTAGTCAATAATATGTATCCCATGTTGTTTTTATGTAAAAATTTCAAAATTTTTGTAGAGTAAATAACTTTATTTGTTTTTTCTGCCTTCTTCAAACTTCCATGGCAACATGTAAGGTAGGTGAACCCAATACCAACCATTGACCCAATACCACCCAAATGTAGGGTTTTCATTGATTTTGGAGTGAGAATCTGTGACAGTGATACATGCCTTAACTTCACTTATCATGAAGTTAAGGCATGTACTTAAATCATAGACTATCATTCTAAAATCAACAAGAGTCCTACATTTGGGTGGTATTAGGTCAACGGTTGGTATTGGGTTTGCCTACCTTAATACTTCTTACACTACAACTTTCCTGGATACACATTTGGATTTTTTCCATCGATGCTCATGGTATGGTGGTTTGAATGAAAATGTTTCACATTTTGGTCCAGGATGACCCTAAACTGAATGGCGTGGTTGCGGGTTTGATCCCTGGCAGTGACAGGTGGTTTACCTGGCGTGATATCAGCCTCTCTATCTGACGGAAACCCCCTGCAGTGTGTTCTTCAACACGCTTGTTTCAAAAAAAAAAGGTTCACATTTGTATTCAGTTTTGCTCCTCACCGTCAAGTGTGAAAAAAATGGGTTGAGAAACAGTCATCAAACTACCTGCTTTCCAGCAATCCATGCCGTCGGGGATATTTTACTGGAAATATCCACACMGTAAATTCCATAAGGCATTATTTAAACTTCTCATGAATGGAGGGGCGGTCACCATAAAATAGGAACAGAGCTCTATCATGCAAGTATAATCAATTAATCAGCAAGGCGCAAGGTAGTGCCAATATTCCTGGATTGCCACTCAAAGGACCAACCAACTGAAAGTTCTTAACTTACCAATGGGAATTGTCCATGTGTTTCGAGGGGGAAAAAAAAAGAAAAATTAATGTCTTTTTTAGATTTTGTTTTTGAAACACGTGGACAGTTTCCATTGCAGGGAAAAATAAAGTTTTTAACTTCCAAGARGAAAAATCCAGACCCAAGTCTCCTTTTCTAAGAAATATGGAAAAGGTTTCCTCAATCACAAAAAGTTTTTTCTGAGTGCTGCTTTTGACAAGTCTTGAGCTAAAGACAAACTACAATATATATAACATTAGAAGTTGAAGCCAAAACGTGGGCTATTTGAATTTCAGAGACCATGGCTAGGACTGGATTGAAGTGTTTTTAGTATTTATTTATGATGATAGGCATTGACGTTCTTTTTGTTTTGTTTTGTACGTTACGGTGGAATACCAGGAACCGTGTGTCCCCAATCCCATTCTTGATACTGTTGGAAAGTCCTCAACAAGGACGGGGGCATGGTGTTTGTTTGTGGCACATGGACTTATAATATGGAAGTTATTGAATTTTTGACATTTTTATTGAATTAAAAAACTAAAAAATATATATTTATTTTTGTTTTCTCATATTGTGGCAATGGCTCAAAGCACACTAAGAGTTTTGATAATAGACATTGACCCAATGGCTTCCATGAAGATTCATACACGTATTAGTAACTTTTTCTTTCAAGATTTTTTAGTAGTAAGTGGGGTTGAAGTTCTTTTCATAAATTTTTGGTAAGAACCTCATGAATTTTTAATTTTATTGAGTGAAATATTACAAATTGAAACACGACTCCAAACATTTGCAGTCTTATTACTCGCTCCAAAAATCTCCAAAAATATTGTGAAAAAAAATATATATATATATGGAAGTTGTAATAATTATGCAACATATTACTACATATGTTTGAAGAAAAAAAATGTGATGTGAAAGAAATTTAACTTCAAAGTTCGACCCATGTCAAACACAATATTGTGCATCATAATTTGGAATTGCTATATATTTTGTCGTGCCTTAGCATGTTTGAGGAATACATCATTTTAGATTTTTGTACACAAAAATTGAAAGAAACTGACATAAATCATAGTATTCTAAATATTCACAATTTGGCAAACATGCAAATGATGTTGATTCTCCAGATACTTGAATATTTTTTTTGGAAATGTGAGCATGGAATTCCACTAACCATTGTAGAGAGAGTATACATTGCAATATGAACCATTCAGGTTACATCTTAATGCCCTTGCATTTGAAATATTAGTTGAATAGGACAATTTGTTCAACTAATATTTCAGATTGGTATGATGTGTTTTTAGGTTCAGATATTTTTTCTTACAAAGACTAGAGTTTATAATGCACATAATTGCCTACAGCAATTTTTGTTGGAAGTGAATGTGTACAAAGTTCCAACCTCACCATCCCAAACTTGTACAGTATGGGGGCCGATGTGGGAAGGCCCGCCAAATCTCGTCAATCATTGATGGTGCGACCGGCTTCTGATGAATGCAAGGAAGGGACCAGTTCCGAGAGACCAGAGCAGACGAGACAGGAAACTCTCCTTCCCGGACAGGACAAGTGGACAACGGATGGAAATTCCCATGTGACGAGGGAGGACTATCCATTAGGTCACGTGGACTAATAAGCTTCAGCCGGTAAGATATTCCTTCCCCAAACTCACACCGAAACTTTCTGTAGAAAAACATATGTATTGAGAGCATGGCCAATGGTACACGCCCAATTTGGCACGCACAAATTTTCCATCTAATTGTGAAGGGTCGGGGTGAATTGCCCCCGTTGCTCAAACACTCGGAAAAATCCTAAATCTTTTTATTTTCCATGCATGATAAAATTTGCAAACTTTGAATTCATATTTGAAATCAGAGGTCCCAAATTAGCTAGGAGAAGTGTACAAGGTAATTTAATTAAGCACAAAATAGGGGGCTTTTTTATTTTACTTGCACCACCTGGAATGACTTGGAGTAGGTGAGCGAGGGGGGCAGTTCTCTCTAGCCTCTTGAATGGCCCTCAATTTCCGTGTTGCTCACCCTTGCTCATCAAACATAGCCCATAAATAGTTGAATGACCACTCATCAAGTAGAATAAAAGATAAAGTAACTAAACTTAAGATGAAGTAAGTATTTAGAACTTCTAATGAAAATCACTCTCTAAAGCAATAATCCTCTCTATAGTGATATGTTAGATTGGTCTTGGAGTTAGATAGGATCACATTCCATGTTATAAATACAATGATCCTCTTTTATTGTAATAAACTCTCTACATTAATGTAGTTTTGGCACTTATTAGAAGTTCTAATGTAGTGATTTCAAGGGCCATTCCTAGACACACTAGGAGTGAGTGTGAAGAGCATATTGTGAAGGGCCCGTAGTGCCTTTCATCCACATTTGAAAAGTGTTGGACCCAATGTGTGTAATGGTGGCCATGCTCTCAACATGTGAATATATGGAGCCCTACTTATTTATCTATCCATACCTTAAATTAAGGTCGCCCTTGTTCATATGGTTTACATACAAAGAAGACCTAAAAATACAAGTGGCATGTATTGTAGCATAGCGCGTTGGATGGGACAATTTTTTTAGCCTTACAAGAACAATAAGAGAGCCATGTTACGAAATTTTGCTTAATTTTTAGTAAGAAGAGAATTGTAAAAGATTTTTTGTATTCAACCTTGCAATGAAGGAATACAAAATTAGTAGACTACATTGTGGTTACTACTTGCATAAAGGTTAAATGAAGTTGTTTGTTTGTTTTCGTTTGTTATGGTGAGATCTCCAAACTATACATCTTCCTCGGTCACGTTCTTGATACCGTTGGAAAGTTCTCTACAGGGAGGGGTGCAAGGGCTTTGTTTTGTAGCATCCCAACTCACAACAAAAAGATATTGAATTTCAGAATTTTTATGAATTAAAAAACTAAAAAAGTATTTTTATTTCTTTATTATTGACTATGGCAATTGTACAAGGCATACTAATCCATACCTTAAAATTTGATGATTTTYTGTTTGTTTGTTTTGTTGGCTAGTTTTGATGAGATTTCTAGAACCATGTGTCCCCCGATTGCATTCTTGATATAGTCAAAAATCCCTCTTTCAAGAGGGGTGCATGGACTTTGATTTGTGGAGTTTGGACCTATATTGTGAAGATTATGGATTTTCAAATTATATTTGGATAAATTATGATAAATTGTATATCTTTTGGACCATGCCTTAGTCAATCATATTTTTGGTGTTGTTAGAAAGTTGTCCATGAGAAATAGTGCAAAGACTTTGTTTCATGTTGTTCTCGCTTATAGCAAACAAACAATGAATTCCACAATTTTTATGAGTTCAAAATAATTAAAAAACTACTATTATTTTATCTTGTTATATTATGGTAACCACATAGGGCGCACTAGTTATTACAAAGGTAAGGTATTCTACCCATTGAAGAGCATAATGACTTAGGATCTCTTTCAATTTGATTGGAGCATTTTTAACAAGTGTTTAAGAAAGATGAAAAGGAGGCACATTCATTACAACTTGATTTGTAATTTTTAGACCTCAATTGAATTAAATATGATTTTCTAAAGCTTATAGCAATAGGGTGATATAATTGAAGGCCATAGGTAATTGGGTACTACTACGAGATGTCAAAAAGTTGTCCATCAATGGCACAAATAGMGTCCTAAAATGAAGGGGTGGAATCCTCCAACTATAACAACATGGTGCATATAACTTAATTGCCTGTGATAGCACAAAGTGTCCCAACACTCATAACTCTTCAATATTGAGACTAAAATTTTGTTTATAGACCTCCAAACCAAACTCAATCCCCAACTACACCCACTCATAAAATTATGCACCAATACTCCAAATTGACACCAATTCAATACCTAGACGATATGTCATCCCTATGGTAACAATTTATGGTATAATAAGGTAACTACAACTAATTTCAACTGCTTTCTAAAATCAACCAATACAAATTATTGACTAAAATGTACTCTCACTATTCACAAGAGTTTGCAGTCGCTTTCAGTAACACCTATTTTCAGCACTTTGAAGATTTGTAGTCTACTCATTTGATGTTCAAGAAAATCTAGAATCTCTTGTTGACTACTAATTAGATAGGAACCCTCTTGAGTTGCTTACTTGTGCCATTTTGGGTGCATTTAGTTGAGGAGTAAGAGTTCTTAGAGTTTAAGCAGAATATGGACATGCTATCTTATTACTCCCCTTGTTCTTCTAAACATTAGGAAAAATCTGAACCCTCAAAGAGGCCGCGACCTTGCTGCCGCAATGGTGCAATTACGGAAAATAATTAATTAATTAATTTAATTAAATTTATTTATTTATTTATTTATTTATTTTTCGAGAAATGACGGGGCACTAGTACGTCAGATATGGCAATTTTAATTATAATTTTAATTTAATTTTTTTTTTGTAGTGTATTTTTTAATTTTTTTTTTGAAAAATAATTTTCTCTACTGTCACCTCGCCGCGCCGCGAAGCGGCCCCTTTGAGGGTCCATATTTTTCCTAATGACTTCCAAAAACTTTCCCTACGAAGGATTAATTGTCTTTTCAATCTTTATGCGAGTGATAAATGCCTTTGAAAATTAATAACCCGTCTTTATGATCTATGCAAAACTTCTATTTCAGGCGCCATTGTTCATGCACCCTAAATACATGCCGAAAGTATCATACTTGTACATCATTTGTAAATGCTGCCAATTTGTTATTTTTGATGATTTAATGGTTGGTGGCAATATGGTAGAGGGACCCATTCCTAACCGGCGCCCCATTACCAATCAGTAGGGTGTTGTATTTCCGACCAAGGCGGAACAAATTTCCATTTTCTCCTTGGAATGCGTGTTTTTTATTTTTTCAAGGTTTGGACCAATAAGTTCATAACACATAAGTGAGCAAGAAAGTAGGAAGCAATGAGGTAAAGTAGTTCTTGAATGATCGGAATTGAATGACTGTACATGTTGATCATGGGTCAAGCCTAACTTTGGCCTTTCAAAATTCATAGTAATTTCATTGTAAGAGATAAAATTACCAAAGTTTTTGCAATTTTCATCATTTCAATCAATGCACCTCTGAAAATATTTGCTTTGCCTAACACTACCCTAGATCATGTCCATAATTGCTTATTTGATCGGTTATGGGTCCCTCTACCATAATGGAACTTGAGAAATATCTACTCTCAATCTAAATACTACAACAAAGAAATTTGGCCCACTTCATAAACAAATCCTCATAATTAGCTCCGAAGTGGTCGCCAAATTTATCATCAACTCGACTGTCCAAGGAAGGAGCAAGTATAACCCCTAAGCGCTCAAACGACCATTTTTTGGTCGCTGCCGAACTTCGGGCATAATTTTTGGGCAGAAAAAACTTTTTTTTGAATTTTTTTTTGAATTCCTTGAAAACATTGGGTTGTCTTTTAGTTGTTATATTCAAAATTAAGATCACTACGGTAAAAAAAAAATCATAAGAGAAATAGCACAATGTGTTTAGAATTTTCTAGTGTTCAAAAACTTACTATTTGAGGAACAAATTGAAATTTTTATGACCAAATCTTATGCATTTTTTTACAATTCAATAGAAACCACTATTTTTACCAATAAAAAAAAATTCAAGTGTTAAGGATAGAAATTGTATTTTTGGTGAATTTTTGAAGTTATATCTTCAAAATTCATTTGAAAAGAGTCTGAAAATAATTTTATAATTTTGACCGTACGGATATCTTCTACTTTTTGTGCTTCACATAAACTTTTTTAATGTAAACTTCAAAAAATTTATAGAATGTATATTTTATAACACATTTTTGTTTTGTCCAAACCCCTTGGGTTGTTAGGGGATAAGGTGCCTCATATGGGCAAGGCCAAGCTTGCTAGGCCAGAGGAATGCTCCCTGATCACTTGCCCTTTGCCCTACGAGCCGTACGAGATCATTCAGCGCGACCAATGTTTATCCAATAGTCGAAATTAGAAAATGGAGCATTTTTTGTGGAACAAGAATTGTGGCTGAGAAGCAAAAGGAGTAATAAAGAGCACGGACTAAAGCTCAATGCTGTACAAACTTCCGTTTCATTTGTATCACCAAAAAGAAAAAGGAACAAATGTTATACAAATAAGGCCACATAGGCATCTTATTTTTATTGGATGAAAACCTCATTCCGTGTGCGTCACATTGGAAGGCTTGCATGTGCAACCGACTTAAGGTAGCATGCTCTAGAAGCGACCATGCTTTAAATGCAATCCCTATCTAAGAATGGGTAACATATTCTTTGAAACATCTATTATTGGCAATGATGACTTAGGTAGGCTTCAATGGTTGCTTTAAGAGATATACTGCCTTACATCAACAAAAATCAATAAGGTAGGAGCCTTGGTTTCAATACCAATTTCATTTGCCTTTCAAGGACAATTTAACTGAAAAATATTTCAAGAAGTGGCTAACCTCCTCAACTTCATTATTGGTTCTAAGGAAATAGGCATTTCATAAACCTCCTAATCTATGCAAGAACTTGTACTATTTAAGGAAAAACAAGCAGCTAGTTCAAAGTTAGTTGGTGGAATTGGGAAAAAGAAAACCAATTGCAATTTGAAAACATTGGCACAAAATCTAGTGGAAAAAACTTAGTGAAAAATATTTGTAAATTGTTTATTTTGAGTAAAAAAATTTTGAAAATATTCGGTCACTTGGTATTTGTAAAAGGTCAAGGTGAACAAGCACCATTGCTCGGCCCCTCCAAGTCATTCCAAGGGTGGAAGTAAAAAAATAAGCCCCACATTGTGTGCTTGATTAATTTACCTTGTACATCCCCACTATCTGATTAGGAGCCTCTGATTGCAAATATGAATTCAAAATTTGAAAATTTCATTATATGTGGCAAAATTAAAAAATTCAGCGTTTTTGTGAGGGGCCAAGCAAGGGGTCAATTCCCCCCACGTACCCTTTGACGAAGTGGTTCAATTCTATCTTGGAATTGAAGGAACTTAGCCAGTAAAACTCAAAAAATATCCAAACACTTATTAACTTGCCAACAAGACAATGTGAATAGCCTAATAATAGTATCTATACCCATTACCAATTTGGCAATTTGTGGCGCTTTTTGGTGTACCCACCTTAAAGTACAGGCACCCATAACCAATAATTGCCCCATCACCGATAACTAGGCTTCTTCACTACGGCGCATGGCTGAACCAGAAACGGATAATTTTATCCATGAAACGACAGGTGCATGATATCTTAGTGGGAGGGGAGGTGGCCGAAATGGGTGCAGCCAAGGATATGGCTGGGATATGGCTGGGACTAGGGGCGAGTGGATTCCCGGAATGGGACTGAGAATAGTCCGTTATAGGTCAAGCCCCAGCTGGATTTGCATGATGTTCAAAACGCCTTCTCATATATTGATTTACGTTCACTGCTCTTATTCCTCAGTATTCATGGGTGAAGCTATATGTTGGTTGTGTGTCTCAGCCTCTTTTGCACTTAAAATTCTGTAGTAATTTCAATTTTGCTTAATTTTAAAAAAAAAAAAATCTCATTCTTCCTGAACCTTATTTCTCTACAAAGGAAAAATACCTCCTTCTTCATACCACAGCCACACCATGCTGAAATGCTTAAGTTATCCGTTATAGGTGCCTGTACCTTACTCACGGAGAGCCTCCCTTCTCCTTCAGTTCTCCTCCTCGCGCAGTTGCAGTTCTCTTGCCTAAAAAAGATCGGCAGATCTCCCAAACCAACCCGGCATGGATAATCGGAAATTCCGTGCCTGCTGTTCATGGAATTCTGTGCGCTGCTGGAGATGCTCTCCCTCCACCTCACAAACGTAAAAGCAAAGCAAAGCAAAACAGACCCCTGTGGCCCTGAACCCCCCTCCTCCCCCCAAACAACCCCACCGAACACCTTTTGGAGGGTTGGCAGGAAAAGAGATTCTGCGCGAGGAACGCACGCACTGTCCTRCGCTGCGACCCGCCACATTAATTATACTCCGTAATAAAGAGGAGCAGCAATATTCTTCAGTTCAGGGCTGGCCTGCCGTGCCCCTTAATAAAGTACTGGAAAGTAAAGGGGGGGCTGGGGCTGTCCCTCCCCCAGGCCTATATCTTGTGGCGGTGGGCCTATTGATTTGAGACCCCCTGGTCTATATTCCAACCCCCACGTGACACACTGGGTAGTGTGCTCCTTAAGTCATTTAATTCCCAATATGGCCCGGGGAAGCCTTTGTCAGGAATCCCCTGGAACCCTTATTACTTTGGCCCTGGAGGGTGAGGGTGGGGGTGATAATTGGTCATCAACTTATCATGTGGAAAGAAAAAAGAAAGGGAAAAAAAAGGACAAAAAAAAAAGCGGTTGGTTAGGGGTTCAGAGGAAAACATTATTCACCGAAGAGGCAAAGGAGGGATCATTTGGGGGTATAGGCGGGGACATTCACACCAAAGGGAGAATACATTTTAGAGACCTCGTGGGGATTGAAATTTGAAAAAAAAAAAAAAAAAAACACCGTAATATAGGATTGAGAGTGGAGAGGGGCAAGGTATGAGTAATTTCATCTAAAAATCAACACTCAAAATAAGAGCATAAAGGAGGAGGGAAGGAAGGAGGGAAGGAAGGTAGTACAACTAATTAGTAAAGGGGAAGCCATGGAAGGAGTGTCATGATGGGTTTTGACTTTCATTTACATACTCATTTGGATGCTTTTCAACATGAGTCTATACTTGGTGTATGAATGAGCCTACAATCAATGATTGGTGATCTACAAAGATGTACTTCGTACTTTGAAAGTGAATATCCATCTATTTTGGTGATGAAGTCCATCTCAGCTTGGACAATTTAATACACTTTCTCTTCTATTTGCCTGAAAATACATATTCCTATCATTCAAATCAATGTACTTTGGAATTGCAATAAGTGGAGATTTTGGATGCGCATATCTTGTTTCGGGATTATTTTGACCATTTGATCTTAGATAGGATGATTGTTTTATTCTTCTAATAAATGAAGGCATTCCCCTTTGGTATAAATATTTTTTGAATGAAGACATTGTCATTGCAAGAAATACAATATCAACAGTTAAGCATATGCCAATCCAATTAAATTAAAAACTCTTGTATTTTGTATGGCAAACAAAAAATACTATGGTAAAAAAACTAATTTAAGAAAAATAGTTCGAAATATTCACTGTTTACCTTGTGCCTATCATGAAGAAGTCTTAACCTTTAATCTCTAATTAAACGCCCAAGGCACCAAAACATAGTGTTGACAATATTTTGAAGTTATATAAAATCTTATCAATTTACTGTTTTTACTATTTTATGTTTTAGAAAAATTATTTTTGAATTCTGGTTTTAGCATGGATGATTGCAAGAAACACTTGTTGTATTTGTTGTATTTTCATGATTTTTACGGGAGTACTTTAAAATTAGAAAAATAATTTTTAAGAAGTTTAAGAAAATATGACTAATGTGTATGCCTTTAAGACAAAAGTAACCACCAAGAAAATGCATAGAATAATTCTTTAAGTAGGAGAACTAGAAAAGTGCCAAATCTAAAAATATAGGTATTTTGATGTTAAAATGAGTTAAAATGAGTAAAAATAAGAAAACACACAAAAAAAAAAATTGGTCATTTGTAACAACTCTATGGAGATGGTTATTCACCAAAAGAACCACCAAAATAATATTCAATATGTTTCATAATGCAAGCAGAAAGAAGTTCACTTTGTAGACTTCTACACCACATAAAAAATAATTATTTTTAGAATACCTTTAACCATTGGCTACAAATCTATTAGATGACCGTCTCCTCCAAATTACAGCTCAAAATTCATTTTGGGGGGTGCTAAATGGTACTAAAAGTCTAAAACCCTCCAAATTGGCAAGTGTGGCATTCAATTGGGGTCTATTTTTGGATTTTTTTTTAATTACAAAATAATTATTTAAGGTGTATAATAGTCATGAGTACCTTCCATTAGATGCATTTTCAGCCTTGTAGGAGACTGTTTTGGGGTTGTTCCTCGAAATTGTTCCCTGCGCAGGAAATTAACAATTGTCAGTCTCAAATTTTGAATTTAATTTTTTTTAATTTTTTTTAAAATACTTAAAAATCTTAGAAATTATAAGGAAACTAAAAACTTATTTATAAAAAAAAATCAATTTAAAAATATTATTATTATTATTATCAATTAAAAAAATTAATTAATTAGTATTATCGAGCGTGGCAGTCTCTCGGCCATGTCAGATTGCCTACATGGCAGAGTTCCCAGAGTTTCCAGTGCGTTTCCACAGCCCAGGAACTTGCAATTTTCTAAATGCCCTCCAAAAATCTAATGCTTACGAATCTTAAGTCATTTGGAGCCAAAATACAAAAGTTATGGCCAAAAACTAGATCATCACACATCCTATGACGAAAAATAGTACAAGTGTTTCTTGCAATCACATGCATCAAAAATCCAATTTTGAAAGAAATGATCATGATTTTTCTACTAATGATTATGTGCAAGGGTGTCCATTGCAAATCTTGATTTTCTAGAGTCAAGCACTCTTTGAAATGAGCCTCAAATACACTTGATTTTGGTGAAAAAAAATAACATTAGAAATTCATTTAAAAAAATTATGAAGTAGATTTTGAAAAGCCATAAATTGGTTAGGTTTATGCATGTTGTATTCTTTAACCTCATTTCTTTTTGGTGACCAAATTTTTAGATTTTGACATTTGAAAAGAGGATTGAAAGACTTCACTTTCATAGTTTTAACACCCTCATGATCAAACATTACAATCTATCAATGATATTGTTGCTTGGGGGGGCACTCCCTTGGTCACTCCATGTGGAGGTTTGTACATCAGGTGTGGCTAGTTTTTATTGATTTGGAGGGATATTTAGTTCCCCATGAACAATTAAATGATTCCAATTATTACTTAATTCTACATTCTTGGTATTTTATATCTCCCTACAATTACTTGGAATTTTGAAGTAGGATCAGTTTCCAACACCCTAATTTTCTTACAACAAAAAAAAGTAAAGTGAAAAAAAAACTCAAAGATCAAAGACAAAAAAAAAAGCAATCGACTTTCCTATATACTACACATGAAACGTACAGGGGAATCCAAAAACCATTTTCTGAAATAAGCAAAGAGGAATACAAAACACAGAACAATAGAACAAGTACTACATATAGATAATACTAAATCCGAAGCCAAACAATGAATATCACAAAAGAAAATCAAATGGGGTCATTGCAAGAAACACTGGCCCTTTTTTCCATCACAATGAGAGTGGCTCTCTAGTCCTCCGCTATAACTTTTGAATAATGAATCCAATCCAAAAAACAAAAAACATATTTCTAGATGTTGTGATGGTAATTGTGTCCCTTATTTTTCAAAATTAAAAAAAATTCATTTTATACTTAAAAGTCAATTTTGTTAATTTGTCAAATTTTGGAATTTAGGGTTTTGAATACAAAAAAGTTGTTTAAACTAATTATTTTTGGCTGAAATTTTTGTGGTATATTCCTATAGTAGGCTTACATGTCTTTACTACAGGGCATCTAAAAGTACACTATTCTATGTCCTCCACGTTCGTGCAAATAGGCCTTCCTTGCACATGCACTTGTAAACAATAAAAATGGTTATGACTTTGTTTTTTTGGTCAAATATCATCACCATCTAGTCTTCACAAATGATTAATTTTTAATTTTTTTAGTTTCATTACTATTGATTTATTATAGATTAAAATCTCAACCTACCCCTTTTCTATCCAAAATTCTATGTCCAAGAATATGTCACAAATAATGCATACTTTGACATTTCATCTTTGTAAAAAATTGACCATTTGTGAAGACTAGATGGTGATGATATTTGACCAAAAAAACAAAGTCATAACCATTTTTATTGTTTACAAGTGCATGTGCAAGGAAGGCCTATTTGCACGAACGTGGAGGACATAGAATAGTGTACTTTTAGATGCCCTGTAGTAAAGACATGTAAGCCTACTATAGGAATATACCACAAAAATTTCAGCCAAAAATAATTAGTTTAAACAACTTTTTTGTATTCAAAACCCTAAATTCCAAAATTTGACAAATTAACAAAATTGACTTTTAAGTATAAAATGAATTTTTTAAAATTTTGAAAAATAAGGGACACAATTACCATCACAACATCTAGAAATATGTTTTTTGTTTTTTGCATTGAATTCATTATTCAAAAGTTATAGCAGAGGACAAGTGAGCGTGTTACAAAAGTGTCCACGAAACGCACGGTGTTTCTTGCAATGACCCAATGCAAATGAAACAGAAAACAAAAATGAGAATAACTGAAGTAGAAATTGCCAACACAAACATCCATGACTTTTTCTTATACCTAGTCAACAATAGACTTAGTTTGGGAAGTCCAAAAATTATTGAACAAGTGAGGAAGATAGAAACACAGTTGGCTTCCACAAGATGGGAAACTAAAATTCATTAAAGTTCCAAAAGTGTAGAGATGTGCTAATCACCAAACATAAATGGAGAAGGAAAAGAGATTAAGCATGTCAACAAACCAAAATTGCAGTTTTAGACCCACATTTTTTGGGAAAACTACAAGTGAACCATAGTTCTAAGAAAATAAACATATGCTTTTATCCAAAATGAAAAAATGGAAAAGAAAAACGTAATGCTCATGTAAGGAATAGAAAAACAAAATTTAAGCCAAAGAAAATGAAAAAAATTGATATGAAGCAAGGTTTCTTCAAGGCCCCCTTTTGCAAAGCCAAAAAAAAATGGAAAAGTGAATTAGACTAAATGTCTCACGATGACAACAACGCATTTACAACAAAAAGAATGGCAAACCTCTGCAAAGCCCAAAAAATAAAAACTTTTCAACAGGCACATCTTTAGAAGAGAACAATGCACTTTAGGCCAAAAAAAAATGGGAAAACAAAAATGAGTTATGACTCCTAGAAGGCTTTTGAAAAACATGAATGGAAAATCACAACAAATTCAACATCCACAAAAGACAATAACTCAATGGAAGCCCAAAAAAACGGGGAAACAATGATGAAACACGATTTTAGTAAGGTAGAGTTGTAGAAAGCATACAAAAAGAATAGAATAGCAAAGCTAAACCTGAAGTGTAGCCTCATGAACAATGCAAGAAATACAAAACCACATATTTTGCTAATAAAAGCCTAAAATGTGTTAATGAAACACAATTTTACATATATAAAGTTCATGACTACCAAATAAACTATTGCCTGTACTATATCAAGCTCATAGCGGTTTCCACACACTATATCAACGAGAAGAAAAAGAAAAGCACAACACTAAAAGGCCACACCACAAAACTAAAATTTGTCACTTGTGGGCTCTAGGGATCAACTGTGCAAGGGTGAAAAACTTTGCCAATGTGTTGAGGGTGCCAAAGAACCTCCGAATGTCTAGAAACTTTTTACCCTCACCCCAACCCTGAAGTGTCGCCACAATTAGATACTACCAACATGCGAGGAGAAAATGAAACTAAGCAAGAAAACTACACCCTCAATCAAATCCTAACTATTATTACCTCAATTAGGTGTTGGTAGTGTGCAAGGAGAAAACAAAATTGAACAAAAACACTTAAACCTCAATTAAACCCTAAATTATCACCGCAAACAAATATCGGCATCATGCAAGGAGATAATGGAATAAAAAATGTGGGCATTCACAGACAAAAAAAATAGGTGAACCCAAAACATTCAAACTTGAAAAAGGTTGCAAACATAACAATGGTACAATATGTATTTGGAAGCAGGGAGGTAATTGTTACCAACAATGAGAATGCATTGGCAATCTGCATGACAAGTGCCCACAATGATTTATTAACCCGTAAACACCAATTTCTAAGCATCCAAGGTTAGTTACGCTCACAACACTCTAAGTGAAGAATCCAAGAATGTGCACTATTGGAGAAATAGGACCATGAAAGGAGTGTGTTACACAGTTTGTAATCTGCTCAGAACAGGTGACCTTAAACCCTACCTTCAACCTACAATGAATACACCATGGAAAAATTCCTAGGACCAATATCTTGTACCCTATTTTAGGAAAAAAAATTCGACGTATTATTTATTTATAAATCTTACTTGTAAGTGTCTAGAATATTTTGTATTCTATATATTATCTCAAAGTTTTTTCTAATTTTTTAACGCTGTGAATTAATGCTTTCCTATATTATGTTGCATGGTGCTTGGTAAAAAATTCTAAGTGCCCCCTTTGGATATTGTTGTGTTTTCCTTTTTTATGTGATCTCTAACTTGTCTAATTTGAATTTGTATGGCTATAATTCCAAAAAATTGACAAAGCTTGTCAAAATGTTGACATTTTATTCAATTTCAAACAATCTCTGGGAAGCTCAAAAAAGGGCATGGGACATGGACATTCAAGGATTAAATGTTACATTTTTGAAATTGCATTGCGAAACCAGCTTGCAGGGATGGTTGAGAAGTTGAGGATTAATTTTTTTATCATTTAATTTTTTCTTCTTTGACATATCAGTTGGAGTTTATTTTTGGCACATCATAAAGAATTAAAAAAAAATAGAAAATATGTTTTGGATGAATTACCAAGTTTTTAAAATTGGTTCAATTAATAAATATTTCAAATGTGAACATAAGAATTATTTTAGATTTTGAGATCCCAAAACGTGATAGGAAATTATAAATGATTTTTGTACTTCACCTTATGTCAAAAGTTCAAAAGATCAATTCAAATTTGACTTTGTGAGAGAACTTCTTTCCAAATTCCCATTTTATCACTTCAAAACCAGTTACCTTTATTAAGGAGATAAACTCTATCCAACATACCTACAACTTATTTCCTTCACTCTTGTATTGTTAAATCTTGTTTGCATTTACGAAAATTAAAAATATATACATACTATAAAAATGTAGAATTCAACTCTTTTTGAAGGTTACTACACTAAGAGTTTATTAATTTTGAATTGAAGAAGCTAGAGGCACATCTTTGATCTATTGAATTTCCCAGACATGCTTTTATTTGAATTAATTTGAAACACATAAAGTTTTCCCTCATATTTTTCAAAATCTATTGCTCAGGTAACACCTTATATGTAAAAGAGTATTTCAACTTTATATTAACTCCTAATTGCCTACAAGTGATTGGTCATTTGTGGCCAAAATAAACCCTTCTACACAAATTCGGTTGGAGTTATTTTGTTGTCCCACAAATAATTATAGTAATTGTAGGATTTTGAAGAAGATTTCATCCAAATCTATGGTTTGAAGTATAGAATGATCAATGTTGATTGAAATTCTTTTGAAATGATTCAATTTATCTCCTAAATACCCAAGGCACGAAATCCTAGTGTCAAAAAATTTTGAAGCTAAATAAAACCTTATCAAGTTAACATTTTCAATAATTTTTTTATAGACAAATTCTTTTTGAAGTCTGGTTATAGCATCAAATTTCCAATTTTGAAAATGAATAATTAGAATTTTTCTATTTAAGATTTTGTGCAAGAGAGGCCATTGCAAATCTTGATTTTCTAATATTGAGGGTTTAGGTAGTTATTGAAAAGTGATCTTTATTACTACAATTTTATTAATCTTCATTCCTACAAAGATTTGGAAAGCCATCCATGTAATATTCCTCTAATATTGTAAGACTCGTGTGTTATTTATGTGAAATTGTGTCATACTCATGTGATATTCCTCCGGTATTCATGTAAGACTCGTGTGATACTCGAGTGATACTTATATAATATTCATGTAATGCTCTTGTGATACTTGGTGATAACTATATCAAAACTAGGTGATACCTCACCATTGCATTACTCACATAATAATAATGTTAGTCCTAAGATTATCATGAATGAAAAGTTAAAGGACCATAAAAAATGACAAAAGAGTATGTTGGAGGTAGTTTGTTTGCTTACATCTCGGGATTATAGGCAACAAAGTTTATCCTCATTGCCTCATTATAAAAGGATGGATGTAACTTCATCTATAGAATAGCTCATAGCCATGACTTTTAATTTTGGTCATGCTTTTATTTCTAACTCCAATCCAAAAGGACCAATTCCATTGCAAAATGGTCAAACATCATATTTGAGCTAAATTTAGGTTTTTAAAATTACATTCAAGTATAAATCTTACATTCTCATCACATGACATTATAAATTGTCCATCATTGTGAGAAAATTTCATAAAATATTGTCAATGTTATAGTTTTCCGGCAAAAAGGGCAAATAAATTAGTAAATATAGCCAATACATTTAGTTCTTGGACTTGAAACTTTTCTAAAAATTACGAGTAGCAATGAAGATTGGTGTAAAAATTTATCAATTGCTGATATTAATTTTTACAACAAAAACTCCTTTGCCAATAACCTTCAAATCAAATTTTATTATCAAGATAATTTATCCTTAAATTTTATATCATTGACATATAGAGTTTTGATACTTTTCACTTGAAAATAATTTTCAATTCTAATTATGCTCATTTTTTCTTTCAATTTGCAAATAGAGAAATCAAGTTATTGTGATTTAAAAAAATAAAAGGTGGAAATAAAACTAAATCATTTGAAATATATAGTATAATTTGTAAGTTTTTTTTGTAAATGAAGGTTATAATGATAAAGATGTTTTTGTAATTGAAATCTAGAAATCATTGAAATTAAAGACATACAATATAATTGTTTAATTAGGATTCTAATACATAGTAATTTGTAATTGCTAAAATAATAAATTCTAAATTGAGATAGTCAAAATTTGTCAAAAATACTCTTAAATTCAATCATCTTCTTAAACCCAAAATTTTAAAAGCAAATAGAGTCAAAATTTGTCAAAAATGCTTCATATTTTCTATCCAAAATTTTAAAATGAAATAGAATCAAAATTTGTCAAAAATGCTTTATATTCTTAGTTCAAATCAAATACCAAAAATGTTTTTTCCTAAATGATACAATAAAGGTTGACCAAAGTCCATCCACTTTTGGGATGTGTGGACCTTTAGAGGGTAACATCTCTTCATGTAAGCTTGTGCGCATCCCTTTCTCTACTTTTATTTCCCCTCCACTTCCTTTTGCACACCATTGTTGTCACTTTACTTGCATGTGGTCTATCCGAGGGAAACTAATAATCATATTCTAATTTTAGGTTTTGTTATCATGGTGTATGCTGCTTTTGTTTCTCTCATCCTTCTATGTCTTTGGATCTTTATATTCCATTCAAAACTTAAGAATCCTAAATTGTAAATTGAAAAATCACTAATAGAAAGGGCAGTCTTTGAAAACCAAAGAATAGTGCTAGAGCATTGTGCCCAAGTTCCATATTGACACTAGATTGGTGTCAGTATTTGTTTTTGGCACCACACTTTGAAACTATTCATTGGTGCCTAAAGACTATCCTTCTATTAGTGAAGTTGAATTAGGTTTGCCTTTTCTTGCAATCTATCTTTAACAAAAAAACATAATTCTTCCATGATGCAACGACTATACCATGATAGCTATCAAAATAAACAAGTTTTTTTTTAAACTCATGCTAGAATTTCAAAAAAAGTTTACATGGAGAAGACAAAAAATTTGGCATAATATTCCTATTTTAGTTTGTACCAAAATTGAAGTATGGAGAACAACCTTCAAGTTCTCTTCCATTTGTTGCAAATAAAGGTCCTCAAAGCTTGCGATTCTAGCCCCGCAATTCTCTCATTTGTTTCCAAGTTCCCCTTCCAAAACCTTGTCTTAAATGATTTGCCTTGTAAAATCTTCAAATGATAATTTCCAAATTGCCTCTATTCTCATATAACATACACCCTTAATCATTTGGGGACAAAGATATACATTCGGGGATGAATAGAAAACCTCCCACAGAAAAGGCCGCAGGTCCAAATTCTTTCTCTGGCGAGGAATGTAGTTCTAGCTTTTTACCAGAAGAAAGCGAAAAAAAAGACTGTTTTTTGTGCTGCTTGCCTCTGATCCTCAAGTCTCCATATCAGTGGGGCCTTCAGCACCCACACCAATGCCACCTCTACTAGAATTATCATGTCTATGAATCTCTGCAATGCGTCTCTCTTCCTCAACGCCAACCTTGGTTTGATGTTCATCTTTTCCACCTTCCAATGAGTTGATGTACTCTTGAAGGGTTTTGGGGTCAAGAATCGTAAAAGGTTCCCCAATTCCTACAATAGCAACTCCACAATTGGCACTAGTGAGTTCCTCTTCTTGGAGAGATTCTTTGATAGCATAAAGAGCATGTTGAATCAACTTCTCTTTGGAACAATCCATAAATGTCTCAAATTTACGTTCTAGGTAGGTCTTTGCAACCTGAGAGCGGGAACCGATTGCAAATGCTTGAAATTCAAAGTAGTTTCCAGAAGGACAATTTTGATAAAGATGTGGCCCTCTTTCATCCAATCCTGCCACTAGAAGGCCAACTCCGTAAGGTCGCTTCCACGAACGTTGTGTACACACCTGCATGTCTCCGGGATACATTCACTATTTAAAAATTAAAAACATTACATTTGTTCAAATATCTATAAGGTAAGGACACAAAAATTATTAGGGACCTATTAATCACTCATAGACTCTTTTTAACAATWGCAACTCATCAATTCATAAAACTTGGTTGGAGTCCTTCATCAACAAGTTCTCTTGTACTACAATTCAAGTACCTTTTTTTGTAGTGAGTTGAACAAGTTCACTTCTGTAAAAAAATCAGAAAAATTTAATTGGAGTTTTTAGCAAGTAGAATACATATGRCTTGGTTTAGAATATATATGGCTATTCTTCTTTGAATGGAAAATGGAATCACCAACCATCAGTGTTKCTTATAGTGGTTTAGATCTCTCACTTCAAATGGTTCCATAAAAGTTTATTTATAGTTATAAACATTTGACTTAAAGAGAGTTTGATTCTTGAACACCAAAGCTCGATTATGATCTTCCAATGAGAGCATTGTTTTACATATGTAAAAATGTGTAAAATAATGTTAATAGTATCCTCTATTTTAATTCATGAGAGCATAATCATGTAGACATAGGATTGAAAGCAAAGTGAGATGATCCATAAAACCAAAGCAATACACAAATTGCCTTCAATGATAACAAGTTATTTTGTTCCTTTATTGCTTGGGTTAGTGCAAAGGCTTTTTGGATGATCAAATGAGCAAGTTTCTTGAGGAGGTGAAAAGCAACTAAATTTTTTCTAATTATATGAATATCCCTACTTTAATATTTCAATGCAATGTAGAGGTACCTAATTGAGACACCCTAAAATCTTACACAATTTACTTTTAAGAATGTATAACACCTATAATTCCAAAACTACTATTAGTGTTTCATATAATTAGAAAAACTATTATGCATTAAGCATTTAGAATTTTAAATGATCCTACTAAGAAAGTAGCACCTTAAGGTTCCATTTGTCATGTTTTGACATTCATGGAATAAATTTTCCAGATATTTCAAATATCATATTAAAAGAATGCGATGTAAATCTGAAAAGAAGATTTTTTTGCTGTATGCAAAAGCTATTTTTTTATAGCCTATAGATGCAATCTTCACTCTTTGTTGTTTTTACCATCATGAGTGGATAGTTTGGTAGGTGAGTGGAGTGAACAAGTGCCTTCTCACATGTGCCTTTGGCTCACATTGCTTTTCTTGTCCGTTCCTTTTAGAGTTAGGTTGTTTGATATGCTGATTTTTTATGCAATAAATCTCCACTCATTTTCAAACAAAAACAAAACAAAAACAAAAACAAAAACAAGAAATATTGGTTCCAAACCGCAAATTCACAAAAGAGGCCAACCTAAGCTTTATCGGACATCCACACCACCAATCGTCCCAACAACAATTCCTAAACCAAGTGGTGATTAAGCATTCCGAAACGTTTTGTCGTTTAAATCACATTATAAAATACTAAAACGATCTTACCAAGGAAGTAGCGCCCTATGTTTCATGTGAATAGAATTTCCAATTACTTCAATTATCATACTACAAGATATTAAACAAGGACAAGTGCAAACCTAAAGAAGATATTGATTCCAAACCAACCTAAACGCAAAACTGTGCAAACCTGTGCTTTATCGGCCACTTGAACCACCAATCGTCCCACCGGCAACGGCGACTCATAAACAAAGTGGTGGTTGATGCACTCCGACCTCATGTAGCGCGACAACACGCGGCCATCTGCTGTCAATCCSGCCATGGCGATTCCGACGTGATCATCGATCTTGAACAGCTTCTTTTGATGCGCGGAAAGCTCCGAGGAGGCTTTGTTCACGGTGGCCAACACCACATGAGTCTTGGATCGCAAGCCAACGGCCGCACTGCCCTGCTTCACGGCCTCCATGGCGTACTCCACTTGGTGMAGGCGTCCCGCGGGGCTCCATGTCGTCACGTCCGTGTCGTATTGGTTTCGAAACATGCCTCAATGTGTGTTGGATAGGRCAAACCCTAGAGAGAGATCAACGAAGTCTGGTTTGTCAATGCAAGTTCAGAAAAAGAGGTGCTACGGTAATTTGTCTACAATTGTTGATGAGTTTCTGTATTAAGTTGTAATTAAGGTAGCAGACGTACTTGACGAGTCTTCTTTGTCAATTCAAATCAAGATCGAGGTGCTAATTTGTCTACAATTGCTGATGGAATTTTGAAGCAAGTTGTAATTGAGGTATCAGGCTTGGCTTTGATGGATTGCAATGGCGATGGCGAAGGACGAGCTGCAGGAAGTGCAATGCGACGACAATGCATGCAAAGAGAGGAAGCTTCATGGCCAGGGAGATAACTAATTAGTGACTTCGTTCTTGGCATGAATATAAACAGCCTGATTACTGGTAAGCTTCGTATTGATCTGATTAGTAGCTTCGAATTCGTTCCTCATGTGATTGATAGCTTTTTTTAACCCCTAAAGACCCAAGGCATGTTTAGGTTTAAAAACATCATTGCTTTTAAAGTGTTGTAGATCTAATTGTCACTAAGGTATAGAAATCTCAACCGTACAATCTTGTACTGTACATGTTGTAGATGATGTGAATCAAATTTGAAGTCACTTGGCCGCATAGATTGCAAGATTATAATGTTTTAGTATTGAAAAAGGATGCTGAATTTTCCTAGAAACACATTTGGAGGTCAAGTTTGATTTTGAAACCTACTCAAATGAAAAAACTTCAAACTATAAAGTGCTTCAAAACTAGCATACAAATACATTTGTGAAAGAAAATATCATTCAATTGACTCATTATGTCTGCAAAATGGATTTGAAATGTCAAAAAATAGTTGCAAAAAACATATCTATGGCTGAACCTCCTTCTACTAAAATGATTCTCAACTATTCCTACCTGCTTGGATTGTTATGAAATTCTAGCCATACAAACTAGACTAGTATGCGCTACTTTCACAACAAAAATTATTAGAAATGGACAGTTTATGAAGAAGATATAAGCCTCCAAAGTTCACTGTAATCCAAAACTGTCAAGATTTTAAACTTTGAATTGCTCCCAAACATTCAAAACAAATTGGATTGACACATAATTTTTACCACAATAACTAGAATTCAAGGATAACATAACCCCAATTTTTTATTTATTGAAAACAAACATTTGATGAAGGAGATACAAGCCCCCAAAGTTGTAGCCATCAAATGCAGTTTGGTGAACTCAAATTGAACCTGTGAACTTTGATTGGCTCCCAAAACATCTATACATCTTGGATTGACCTGAAAATTTTACCACACAAACTAGAAGAAAAAACTTAGATTTCCCAACAAGTTTTATTGAATTCAGACATTGAATGCAAAAGTTACAACACTTTGAATTGGACTTTTAGACTGTAAGGACACTTCTAGTCCTTTAATAGGTTTGATTACTAGCTTTGTTCCTAGCCTGATTAGTAGCTTCTTAGTCGTTTAGGGGTTAATTGGTCTACTTTGTAGCTTCGTTGATAGCCTGATTGGTAATCTCATTATTGGCTCCGTTAGGAATCACTGATTATTGGACTGATTAGTAATCTCCATACACTCTACCCCCTAAACAATGATTGAACTTGAAAAGAAAAGAAAAACGTTTACAGCAAGATTACAAGGTGTTCATAAGTATCTTGAGATCAATTTGTGATCGACGTTGCAATCAAATATGTCATGCCTCACTCAATTCTTAGTATATGGTGAGTGCCTCATTAAAAAAATGTACTTCTGAAATAGACTCATTGGATCTTCTTGAGAGGTTATCGTGGGTATGGTGAACACAAGACTCCGAGGGCATGCATGAGCCTATTTACAACTTTCTAATATAAAATCCCAATGACGTGGGGAAGGAGGCTTTATTTCTAGTGCCATGGGCGCAACTCACCATTACTCATACCGAACGGCTGCAGCTAGGTTTTCCAGAATACCTTTGGCGAATAAGGTTCTCCTGCTGGAGAAAATATTCCAATCGAAGAAACGAGACAGAGAAATCCACCGCCACGTGTGTCAACCAACTACGCGGAGTAACTAGAAACCATGTGCATTGCACATGCTAACACTCCACATATGTCGAATGATCCCATTTTACATAAAAAAACAAATCACCTTGACGGCTGTTCTGAGCTCCGGATCCACCAGAACGTTTCGGGACTGGAACTCCACCTCTGCAAGTAGCAAAGTAGGTGAGACTACGACGAATTTGAAGTGATAAACAAAGAGGCTAGCATCACATTCAGAACCTCCCTCTCGCAATAAACAAAAAGCATAAGAAAAATTCCTCTTAAAATGTTCATTCTGAAAGTTCAAATTGAACAAGCCTGGATCGCTCTACATYATTTACAGAAGATCATTCCCCATTGGATGGACAATGGATCATAATGGTATTAAGGTAAAAAGCATTAGATTCATAGAGTCTGCATGCTAAGTAACATCAACTTACAATTCAATAACTTTGTGAACCTTACACGAGGATCTTTGGTGTCATGAATTTCTACCTTTGTACGCTGCCTGTAGTTTTGTGAACTTCCTTAATTGATTATTCAAGGGTGCTTCCTAAAGAATCTATGAAATTAGACTAAGATCACGGTCACTCTAATTTGCTCTGCCATTGACAGAATGATCGAAGCTACCTCACTCATCAATCATTAGTAATCAAAACAACACTACTTTTGGACTAACTTACTCTATCTCAGACCTTCAATCTGATTTCAACACTTTGTTTGTGTAAGGGAGGCAACCCATTTCTGACCAATTCAGCGATTGAGCATATATGGAGTGCAGGTATGTTGAGAGAAAAAAAATTCTCATGTATAGAAATAGATTTGGAAAGGATTTCATATTTTTCAAAATTTTATTTCCCAAAACATAAATTATTATGAACTTTTTAGGTGAACATTTTGTTCATCCCATACTTGTCTTATAGGTCATCACCAACCAAGGCCGGCTATTTGTAAAATCAAGAATGCTTCATTACTATGATAAGAAAATTGTAGCACCAATCAAGGGTGCTTCATTTCCAACTGTCACCTTACGAAGCAAGAATCTTGTTCTTTATCATATTGTATCATTACAAATCGGAAATAAACCACCCTACCTTGCCATAATGGCGGGGGTGATGGAGAATGGGTTGCCGCCCATAACTGGTTTTCATGAAGGCCAAAGCCCTATCGTTGCAAGGTTAATGCACACCCATGTGTAGAACACTACAATACACAAAAATGATTGTTTAGTATGGTCTAAACTATTTCATCACACGGACATGATACTAATCAACACCAATTGTCTACAGTTCTTGGTGTCAAGTGATGGCATTGTTAAATTGGGCATCCTAATTGTCAATCTGGCTCATTGTCCATCCATACTATATAACCATTTCGATATACCATAAAAGCCCGGTTGAAAACCCTAAATAATTACTCTCTATATTTGTTTCAAGAAATGAAATTTGAATTTCTTGGTTTGCTAAATAGGCGTTTTGAAGGGACCAAAAAACTGAAAGGACTTTCATGGGAAAGTGTAGATGTTTGAATCATGATGTACATCCCCATAAACTTCAATAACATAATAATGGTATTGTGTGAGTATTAGCAACACTAATTATGAAGCACAACACTAAATGTCAACAATCTTGTTAATGTTACCAACACTCAATGTCAACATAGACACTATTTGTCAACTTTTGGATAAAATTTTTTTACAAGATAACATTTAGTGTTACATAATAATTTATCAATTTGCAATTAAAAAAATACAAACGTAAATATATGAATTATGAGAAGTTGAACATAACTCTAAATGCAAACCAATTGAAATTTAGAGTGGGTGTGGTAAAAGCTCAAGGAAACACTATTAGTAACACAACACTAAATATTAGTGTAGTGATGTACAACACAGGTAAGTATTTACATAGTGTGGGTAATTGTTGATTAATTAGTATGGGTTCCCTTAATACCCCTATTCTGTGTACAATCGTTCCTACAAAATGAACTCTGAAATTCCTGGAAGCAGGTCTTTACCGATACCGAGTCCACATCCCGAAGCTTCGATCTGCGTGGATTTCTCCCGAAACGTCAGTGTTCCGCGACGYGTACACGGCTACCCTCCGTCAATGTCGGTCGGAATCTCAAACTTGCTGTAAAATGCAAGTCGCCTTTCCAAATCCTCCTGCAATCCTTCTGTTGCATCCATCTCCCACTCCAAATCCTGACTCCGGCACAAATAAATTTCAAGTTTCTGGCGCAATTCTCCATTTGGGTTCCCTGACTGTGACCTCTTATCACTTGGTGAGTTCAATTCTTCACTTCAAAAATGCGCGCTCTCTTTTTTGCAAACTTCTGCAACGATTGATGCTCATTTCTCACAATAATGGGGTTCTCTCATCGTTGATCAGTTGGAAATCACCACTTCTTGTGAATTGCTGAAAGTTTTGGACCAATTCCAACCAAGAGTGAGAGCTGAAATTGAAGGAATATTGGTTGAACTATTTGAGGAGAGTTCTGATTCAGTGGTAGTTAACAGTCGAAATTGAAGAAACTGTGTGTTCAACTGTTTGATTCAAACTTAATTCAGAGTTATAAATCAACAATTGAAGTGAAAAAGAATTCTCGAGCTCCTCCTACTAAAACCGACCGGGGATAGCATCAACAAGAACTTACATAACTCACTATGGAAAGAAAATTTGATTTTAAGGAGGCAGTGTTCTGATTAATTAGTTGTAGATTGTCAGAGTCTAAATTGATGAAGACTGAGTTCAACTGTTTGATACAAATTTAATTTAGGGTTTTAAATCAACAATTGAAGTGAACAAGAGCTCTTATCACACTGGGAGATACACCAACAAGAACTCACACTGTAAGAAATCTCTAACGAGAGCAAAATAAATAAGCAGAGTGAGAGATCCGCTAATTGCAATTGTGTGCTCTGAAGGTCGAGCATTCAAGGTTACAGTAGGATTTATTAGTGGATTCCTGCGTGTCTTCACATTCCCACGAATTATATTCCATCATTTGCCACAATCTCTTGGGACAAATTTATGTCTTAGGGTGGGCATCAGTCCGAACTCCGAACAGTGAGACTCAAAYWGSGARTTGCATGTGAGACTCAAACYGRGARTWGCATGTGAGACTCAAACCGGGAATAGCATGTGAGACTCAAAAAACAGGAGATTGCATGTAAGAATCCTGTGAATGACTGAATTGTAATGCTCTCCAGCAGTTAATATTGAATCATTTGATGTGCAGGAGTTTTGTGCGCATTAGAATATACTCGTAGTTTGAGAATTTTGTTACCTGCAGCAGGATCAGGATGTTTTTCTGCTTCGTGTGCGACGAGCAGCGCGAGGTGGTGGGCAGCCGCCCCATTAACGGCGTTTGCGGCAACTGCGGYGGGCTGTTGAGCGAGGTGCAGATGCGCGACATGTACCGCTTCTGCTTCGTGCCGCTCTTCTGGACGCACAAGAACCGCGTCGTATGCTCCCGTTGTGGCGCCCACTACAAAAGCCACTATTACTGAACCAAACCCTAAAAAGGAAGCTTTTGCATTGTGGGGCTTGAGTTTTGAGAGTGCTTGTGTACAGGGGAGACCGTTTGAAATGAAGCACATCTGGAGCTATTTTGCGAAATGAATCAAATCTTCTGCTCCCCAAATTCGATGTGGCCACGAAGTATGTGACAAGCTGTGTTGAATTTGAAAATCAAGCACATTTGCTTGTGTTTTCAGCAAGTTGAGGTAGTTAGGAGAATTACATTTGAGACGATTGTTGAGCTATTTGGGATGCAGAGAACTGGTATAGAGAAGTTGCATCTAAATGGATCAGTTAAGGAATCCATGCATCTTAGTTTCTGTGGTTGGACTGATTAGATTTGTATTGGGTCGTGTTGACAATTGAAATGGATTCCAAGGAAGTTTAGCATGTGTTCTTTGGATCTTGTATGAATTAGTTGTAAATTTTCGGAGTGTTGGAATGCCTTTTCGTGTGTATCCAAAAGCAACCAAGACCTTTTCATATTTTGATTGTGTATCGATGCAACTTTGTTGAGAAGATGAAGCCTTATATGGTGGCTTTTGCATCTAGATGGAAATTGCTGCTAACTTTGGGTATTTTCTCTACTTCAGAGGAATGTATTTTTCTTGTTTCTCCTTGCATCCAAGAGCTATTATGAAAGAGCTATTAACCCTTCAAGGACGGACTGGTGGCCGTGGAAATCATGCATTTTTGATATTGTGTGACATCATCTACTTTGAAAAGCCAAATATACTCATTGGAATTCAAAGTACTAAAAAGGATCTTCCCTTTCCACTCCTAATACGGAGGATGAAAAGTTGCAATTCTGTCCTACATGGTTTGATTCTCTGTCATCGAGAGGACACAAAACGTCCACCGTAGTGTTCACGGTTAAAGTGATCAATGTCCACTACTTCCTTTTTCAAAATTCGTGATCTCTAATGTATGATGTAGGAGAAAGGTTGTAAAAGTAGGGGATGCCAAATGATCAAAACATCTTAATTCTCCCTTAAATTAGGAGATGAATCAAAGGGTTAGAAGCTCCTTTGAAAAAGTTATAGTAGTTTCTAATACTACATCAATTATTGCAAAAAAGTAAAAGTAGCCACATGTCACAATTCACTCTTTACAAGAAAGCGTGTGCAAAAGCATTCATCTTGCAAATCTTCTTTGAATTTTTTGCTACTAGTTTTTTTATCCATGAAACCTTGTTTGAATACATAGGAATCCTATTGAAAGTGATTTTACAATTTTCCATCAAAAAAATTACCTCACTATTTGCAAGGCTTCCTTATAAATAGTCCAAAGACTCTAAACAATTAAATTTAAATCATGAGCAACCTACACATGCTAGTCAAGAAATCCAATGCAATTTGTGTGCCATTTTGAAGAATAATATTATTGAACTTGTTCTCGATGAGTCATGTATATTGTCTAAAGTTGAGGGATCGATTAAGAACAACCTTCCAATTCCCATCCATTTGTCTTTGTTGCTAATAAAAGTTGTCAAAGCCTATAATTATAACCATGTGTTTCTATGACTTGTTTTTAGCCGTGCACAATTTAGAATTTGAAACACTCCTACGCAATGATGTGGTGTAATCCTCAAGTCTCCATATCAATGGGGCCTTCAACACATATGCCAATGCCATAGTATCATGTCAATGAATCTTTGCAATATCTCTCTCTTTCTCGACATCAACCTTAGTTTGTAGTTCATCTTTCCGACCCTCCAACAAAGTCAATGTACTCTTGAAGGGACTTGGAGTCAAGAATTATAAAAGGCTCCCCAATTCTCATGATACCAACTCCGCAATCGACACTACTTAGTTCCTCCTCTTCGAGAAACTCTTTGAGAGCACAAAGAGCATGTCAAATCACCTCCACTTTGGAACMTTGCATGAATGTTTCAAACTTATGTTTGAGGTAGGTCTTTGCGGCTTGAGAGAGTTAATTAATAGCAAATGCTTGAATTTTGAAGTAGTTGCCAAAAGGACAATTATGGTGAATTTCATTATATTGGCAATATTTTTGTGCAAAAAATGGCAATATTCTATGCCATTTTAATGAAATGCTGCGCCATTTTTACCGTAATACCGCCATATTAATGAAATTCACCATAATTCTAATAAAGATGTGGCCCTCAATCAAATCTTGCCACAAGAATTCCTATTTCATAATTGCAATTTCATGAACATTGCGTGCTTACATGCATGTCTTTAACCCGTAAAGGCCCAAGGTGTTTTCATGCTTAAAAACATGGAAGCTTTTGAAGTGTTGTAGGTCTAAATGTCATCAAGGTATAGAAATCTCAACCGTACAATCCTGTAGAGTACATGTTGTAGATGACGTGAATCAAATTTGAAGTCATTTGGCCGTATAGATTGAAAGATTATAATGTTTTACTGGTGAAAAAGGATGCTAAAATTTTCTTGAAAACACAATTGGAGGTCAAATGTGATTTCTAAACCTACTCAAATGAAAAATGTTCAAGCTATAAAGTGCTTCAAAAATAGCATACACGTACATTGGTGAAAGAAAATATCATTCAATTGACTCATTGTGTTTGCAAAATGGATTTTAAATGTCAAAAATAGTTGCAGAAAATACATCCACGGATGAACCTCCTTCCACTAAAATGCTTCTTAGTCACTCAAAACTTTTTGGATCAATATGAAATTTTAGCCATACCAACTAGACTAGTATGATTGAAAACAGACACTGTATGAAGAAGATATAAGCCTCCAAAGTTCACTATAATCTAAAAATATTGGGATTTTGAACTTTGAATTGCTCCCAAACATTCAAAACAACTTGGATTGACATAAAACTTTTACCACAATAACCAGACTTCAAGGATAACACAATCCAACAAATCTTATTGAAAACAAACATTTGATGAAGGAGATACAAGCCTCCAAAGTTGCGGCCATCAAATGCAGTTTGGTGAACTGAAATAGAACCTGTGAACTTCGATTGGCTCCCAAAACATCTGTAAATCTTGGATTGACTTGAAAATCTTACCACACAAACTAGAAAAAAGAGCACAAATTTTCCAACAAGTTTTGTTGAATTCGGACATCATACGCATAAGTTACAGCACTTTGAATTGGACTTTTAGAGTGTGAGGACACTTTTAGTTCCCTAGGGCGTTTAAGGTTAAGGCTCCCAAACCTGAACTTGGAGTCTACCAAGTGGAGATTTATTAAATTTCAGTCTTTGCTATTACTAGATTGAAGAGTTTCATTGGAAAGAGATTGTGAGTGACTTCTTTAGAGTCTCAATCAGTCTAGCTATGTAATATGTAGATTTTATTAGAATTAGTACCATGCCTTTGTTCAAATCTCCATAAGGAAAAGGATACTAAAATTGTTAGGAACCTATTCATATAGTCATATTAACAACAACCCATCAATTCATAAAACTAGTCCTCTTGCTCAAGAATTGTATCTTTTTTGGATTGAATAAAAGATATTCACTTGTGTCAAAAAAACAAAAAAAATCTCAATCGGAGATTTTAGGAAGTGGAGTAAACATTTCTTGGTTTAGAATGTCTGGCTACTACTTTCTAGAATGGAAAATGGAATTGTCAACAACTAGTATTTTTTTTTATTAGTCTAGATCCTTTCATTTCAAGTGGTTGCCTAAAAATTCATATATAGAGATAAATATTTGATCCAAAGACAATGTGACTCATTGAACTTCAAAGCACAATTGTAATCTCCCAATGAGAGCATAGTCTTACATATATTAAATCCTTAAAGTGATGTTTATAGTACCTTCTACCTTGACTTGTGAGAAGATAATCAAGTGGACATAGGGGTGTAAGGAATAGGAGTTGATCCATAAAATTGAAGCAATACACAAATTGCCTTCAATGATATTAATTAATTTTGTTCCTTCATTGCTTAGTAGAGAGGCTTTGTAGATATTCACTACAAGAGAAAGGGGTGTTTTAAGTATAGTCCTAGTAGCATAGTCTTTTAAGTAATGACCTTTAAGTAAGTTTTTTAGTAAAATTTTACTGAAAAGACAGTCTTTTTAGTAAATTTTTACTAAAAAACTTACTTAAAGGTCATTACCTACAAGACTATACTACTAGGACTATACTTAAAACACCCCTTTCTCTTGTAGTGATTGGAATGCATTAGTTTCTCAAGGAGGTAAAAGGCAACTAAATTTTTCTGACAAAATGAATATCCATTATTCCTATAATTGTTTTATACAAGGTAGAAGTACCTAATTGAGACGCCCTAAAATCTTACATGATTTACTTTTAAAARTGTACAACACCTAAAAACTAAAAACTAGTGTCAATTTTTGTCATCAACTCACAAAAGTTTTAAATCTTATAACCTTTGTATACAATATCCAATATACTAGTATACCTCTGGTGCATTGGAATACTCTTTGATATGCTAATAAGAATGCATTATAGTTGGACCATAACAAGAACCCTAAGTCAACTACATTTATTGCTTGGTAGAAAAGCATGGAAGGAATTTTTAAACCCTAAACCCTAAATCCTTAGTCTTGCCTAACCTTATTTTTGGACTTTAATTAAAAGTTGGACACTTAAGTGCCTAAGCTGCTAGTAAGGTATGCTAGTAACTTACTTTGTTGGTCCAATAACCCCCTAAATGCGCTATGCCATTTTTGAGCTTCTAGGAATTTGCTCTAAATTGAACAAAAAGCTAAAGTATTAATAATTTGTATCAATTGTTTTGGAATTGTAATCGTACAAATTCAAATTAGACATGTTGAAGATCACATAGGAAAATAAAACACGCAATTATCACTTGTGGATTGAAAGATTATGATGTTTGATCATGAGGGTGTTAAAATTGCAAAAGTGATTTGAAGTCTTTCAATCCTCTTTCCACATGTCAAATCTTTAAAGTTGGTCACCAAAAATTATGAGGTTAAAGGACCTAATATGCATAACCCCAATCAATTCATAACTTCTCAAATTCTACTATATAATATTTTTAAATGAATTTTTGATGGTGTTTTTTCTCCAAGATCTAGTGTATTTGAGGCTCATTTTCAAGAGGCCTCAACACTGCAAAAAGTCAAGATTGACATGGACACCCTTGCACCAAATCTTGGATAGAAAAATCATAATTATTTATTTTCAAAATCAGATTTTTGGTGCTAATAATAGACTTCAAAAAGAAATTTTTGGTGCTAAAAATTGCAACTTGGTTAGGGTTTATTCAAAGTATTATCCAACACCAAAACCCTTGGTGCATTGGGGAGTAGGTTTTAATAACTTGGTTTTAGACCATATTAGTAGCTTTGTTCTTAGCCTGATAACTAATAAGCTTAGAAGCTTTGTAATTGGTGTGATTAATAGCTTCATTATTCAACTGATTAGTAGCTTCTTATAATTGGTGTACTTAACAGCTTCTTCCCACTTTCTAAAAGTTCATGACACACTAAGTTGGGACGTGTGTCATGAACTTTTAGTCCCAACTTTGAAAAGAAGAAAAAAATACATTCTGGCCTCGGTTGGAAATAAGTTACTCTATGGGTGGTGGTTCTACCTTAGTAATCTCATTACTGGCTCCGTTAGGAACCACTGATTATTTGACTGATTAGTAATCTCAATACACTTTACCCCCTAAACATTGGTTGAACTTGAAAAGAAACAAACATTTACAGCGAGATTACAAGGTGTTCACAAGTATCTTGAGATCAATTTGTGATCCAAGTTGCAATCAAATATGTCACGCCTCACTCAATTCTTAGTATTTGGTGAGTGCCTCATTAAAAAAATGTACTTCTGAAATAGTCCTCATTGGATCTTCTTTAGAGGTTATCGTGGGTATGGTGAACACAAGACTCCGAGAGCATGAGCCTATTTACAACTTTCTGATATAACATCCCAACGAAGTAGGGAAGAAGGCTTTATTTCTAGTGCCAATGGCCGCAACTCGTGATAAGACTAGAATCGATACCATTCTCTCCACCAAAGTTGAACCGTGATGGAGTATTCGTCGTCGCCGTCGCAGCTAAAACCCTCAAAGAGCGACCATGACTCGGAGGCGGTGCAACTGCTGCTGCTGCGACCCTTTGCAGCAGCTGCGATAACCCTCGTCGTCCTCCCGTCCTCAACATGGTATTTGCCGAAACAACTATTGCAACTATGCAGGTCCAAACTCAGAACCCTAAATTCTTGTGCGCTGTTTGACACCACCACGCAATGAAGAGCAATACTTCAATTCACACGGAGAAACAAAAGGAAAGCAAATGTAATGGCAAAACCTACAGGACTCTACTAGAGCAGCAAATTGTGTCGTAGCGACAGAGGCTGATTTGGGGGAAGACGTTTTCAGTGATGTATGCTTGAATGGCCCAAACGTTCATGTTCTGTAGTTCTGTACTGGATTGGCATGAATTTCATCATTGAGAACTTTCAAGGAAGGTCGCAAAATGTAAGAAAAGTTAACCCTTCAACGCTCAAAACTTTTAAGAATTTTTTCATGTTTTTTCATGTTTTTCATTTCTAGGAAGGAGCTATGTTGCAATCAAAAACACAAAATTTTCATTAAGTTTCAAGGTTTCATTGAAAGATATTTGGATGTTGATAAGGTTCAGCAAGAACAAATAAATGAAACATCATGTAACTAAAAAGGTGACGGATGAAATCATGACACAATTTGCATTTACCTCCCTAATTGACTAAAGAGCCCACTTGGGGCGTTTTGAGAACTTAGAAAACTTCTACAAATTTCATATTTAGAAACTTTTGCATCACATTTGAAGGATGGATGGTAATCATTGATTTCTAATCTACATGAAAAACTTTATTTTTATGTCATTCTAATAATTATTGCAAAAATTATAGGTTTTGTTTTATTTTAACCCCTCATTGCAGAAAGCCAGCCAACCATGCTTAAAAGCATCCTCCCTTTGCAAGTGTTAAAAGTCTAAATTTCAGTCAGCTATGAAGATCTCAACCGTACAATATTGGAGTGTGTATGTTGTAGATGGTGTGGAACAAATTTGGGATCATTTGACCGTATAGATTAAAAGATTATAATGTTTTTGTGTTGAAAAAAGATGCTAAAATTTTCTTAAAAACACATTTGGAGGTGAAATTCGATTTCTAAACCAACTAAAATGGAAAAAATTTAAACTACAATGTGATTCCAAACCATAATGTAAACACTTTGGTGGAAAAAAAATTCATAAGAATGACTCTTTGTGCCCGCAAAATGGATTTGAAATGTCAAAAAACAGTGAAAAAAGGAGCAAAAATTCACATAATTATGTGGCTGAACCTCCTCATCCTAAAATGCTTCTCAATCACTCATAACTTCTTGGATGGATCTGAAATTTCAAGCACAAAAACCAGATTAGTAAGTGCAACTTTTCCAACAAAAATTATTGAAAAAGGATCATATATGAAGAAGTTAAGAGCCGCTGAAGTTCACTGAAATGTAAACAATTCTGGATTTTGAACTTTGAATTGCTCCCAAACATTCGAAACAACTTGGATTGGCATGAAACTTTTACCACAATAATTAGAACTTTATGGGAACAAAACCCAACAAATTTTACTGAAAACAAACATTTGATGAAAAAGTTACAATCCCCCGAAGTTGCAGCCATCGGTGCTGAACCCAAATTGAACCTGAGAACTTCGAATGACTTTCACAAACTCAATACGTCTTGAATTTATTTGAAAATTTTACCATAGATATTAGACTAGTATGCTCAACTTTTCCAACAAGTTTTATTGAATTCCAATATTGGATGCAAAAGTTAGAGCGTTTCAAAGCGGACTGCAGACTGTGTGAGGACACTTTTTGTCCCCTTCCGCAATGAGGGGTTAATGTGAAATTGGGCCGCTAGAAATATGTGCTAATAAATATTCATTGATTTGATCGTGGAAATTGATATCTATTCAAAAACATTTGAACCAATCAATTTCAAATAATGAGATGATAGTTATGATGATTTTTATTTTGCGAGACAATAAAGATGCAACTGACAATGTATAAATTTGTTTTTGAACTCAATTTTGAAATTTTCAATTATGTTAAAACACATATGATGTATGTTGCTTATTTTAACAATCTCACCATTGTGATTTTCAATTTTCAATTTCTAGTAAAACTTAATAGTGATTTGGATTTTACTTTAATTCAATACCACCATCCATTTGTAATTTTTACAGATGAATACAACAATTTTTTTTGCTTAAATTTTATTTTGGTGTAATATCAATCTATTTTCCTACATATTGACTAAATTGCACAAGTTGAAATTTAGGCACATTGTTGAATTTGCAAAGAATGGCAATCTTCGTTGTAAAATTTTGGAAGGATGTGATTTAACAAGTTAACTAAAGAATCCTACAATTGGACTTTTTAGAGAATATATAGAGATAAAAAATTCATCCTTATTATGGGTAATGAGTATTTTTGAAACAGTTTTGGAACTCAAAACACAACAATAAATTTGGGGTCAATATAAGAGATATATTCTTAAAAGATATTATATTTACCTCACTTTCATTGATAAAGGAAGTATGGCTTTTGAAGATTCTAACATTATTTGGGACAAAGTCTCACCTCAAAAGATTTTGCCCATCATTTAGAATATAGACTTTGAAATGTTTAGAAGGTAAAATAACATTCACATTGAACTCTAAGACAATATTAGGGAATTATTGGCTAGTGCAATATAAACTAATGAAAACAAAAAACATAGATTGGATTTTGAAACTAAAAGATAAAATCTATCAAAAATTCAAGAGAAGTTTGAAATAAGTGTGTACAACAACAATGCTTGGAATACATACATGAAATTTGGTTGAATGTAATGAATGCAAGAGAATTACTAATGAAGTTTTAAGAACTCTTGAGGTAGTGCTTCAAAGATTGGATCCCTTCATGAGTCTTCCATGCATTGCATCTCTCTTTTACTATTGAAAATGATTGAAATTYTTCAATTCATGTTTTTCCTAAACGTTATAGTATTTATTGAAAATGATTTCATTTACATTTCTACTATAGTAGGGACGTGCATCCACAAGATTCATTTTAAAAAACTTTACAAACCTTCAAGTGCTTGAAAATAAAATAATACATTAGGAGAAAAATGAAGCCATCCAAAGGCCTTGAGATTGGCCACATGTTCGAGAAGCCTCAAGAAGTTGCATCTCGTTCTTGAAGAAATGGCCTACATAGACAACAATTGTCAAGTCGTACAARCAACTTGAATGAGAGAGTAGAGCTCGGAGGGTTTACATGGAAAGTGTTGAAAGAGAAAGCATGAAGTGTTGAGAGGGACGAATGGGAATTGCTAAGCAAGAAGGCTAGAGAGGGGAAAAAGTGGGAATTTTTGAGTGGAAAGGCCGAAGAGGGGGAAGAGTTCAACCATCAAAGACAAGAAAAAGTTTAGGTGTCATTTTGCAAGTGGCAATACCCTAACCTTCATGCACTTGTGAAACTTTTTGTAATTGATATGATTGGCTTGCTTCTTCTTGGGAGTCATGTTCACCTTAACCTATGTCCAGGTATTTTGTTTGAAGGAGTGATTTAATTTGTACAATTCTTAAACAGGCTCAAATTGCACCGTCTTGCAATGAAGTATCTAATTCCTTCTATTCTTCCGAAATCATGGAGTTACAATAGAGCATGACCACCAAGACTGTGGAGACTGTAATGTCACGGGTAAGAAACGCGAAAGACACAGAAAGTTAGAATGATAGAGCTAAAAATCATAAACCCTTTGAAAGTTCAAGGATGTAGAGGACAAAAGTTTCCGTTGATGCCTACTCCTGCCAATTGGCCATGAGATGCAAATTCGAAACCTATTGAACCCTCAAAACATCGACCTCCTCTGCACTATGAAATCGCATCAATGTTATGCATTGTGAGTTGAATCACCTTTTGAGTTGGATACCTCAGCTCCTAAACCAAGTACAACCCTCACCTGCAATTTGAATTCGGTGTCAGTAATCACACCCAAGTCCCTAGCATGCTGCAAATTTGCAATCTTTGTTGCTTTTTTCTTTTCCATCTTGATGTCCATTTTCAAAGAAAGAAGCGCCTCTTTTCCTTTTGTCCTTGCTTCCATGGTTTGAGCAATGGAAGTCATGCTCTTTGACTGTGATGCTAGAAGCTCTGCCTTCGTTGGAAGCTTCTGAGTTGAACATGGGCTGGGAGAACGATGACATCTTCTACTACCTAGAGTAGCATCCTGCACTTGAGAAGGTGTGATTCCAAGAGAAGATGGTTGTGATGCTATAGAAGGTGGGTGGCCGCCCGATGAAGATTGATCAATCCTAGTTTGGCGTAGCTGAAGGATGTTACGCGTTGCATGTGAGTCAGTCTTTTTCAACCGTGTGAGAACATTATCTGCTTGCAAAGTAGCCTTGTTGGATCCGTCCTCATTTGAGGTACCTGTTTTTATTTCTTTCAAGGTCTCCCGAAACCTGTCTTTCAACGTGTCCTCTGCAAATTTGCTTCCAGGATGCTCATGGAGGAATTGCTCATACACCAATTTCCAAACCTTCCCAGGCACTAATTATGTTACATTTGTCTTTCCCCTGCTATACGTGGCAAAGTGGGTGGTATAAGATGCAACCAAGGAAAAAAGGACAATTGAGTCTACAATTGGACGGTGAGATTTCTCACGACGTGGTAACTTGGCAGGTGGCTGGGAAGGGCACTGCGATTCTAAGATCGTGCAATTATCATTGTGGTCGGCCATTTTGAACCTGGAATGAAATTCTGTGACCCTAAACCGTAAACAATGCACTCGTCACCCTGCCAAGAATTTGCAAGAAAAGTGCAATCAGCTGTGTAGGTGAGCTAGGAATGCAACGTAGACACAAGTAGATGGAAAGCTAGCTTACAACAGTCACAAGAACAACTTCAATCCGCCCAGATTGCAAAAGCAAAAATGTGAAGCACACACCTAGTCGCCGCTGCAAGTGTGCCCTCGTACCCCAACCACATGCCTTCCCACCTCTGCGATTGTCCGATCTCTCAAATGTAAAATATGCACCCTCCCGCCTTGACAATTAGCAGCATTGCGGAAGTAGCCGCAAGTGCACCTCCTGCTTCCTTCAAGGACTTACAAAACCCTCCTGCAGCGATGGCACCTCCTCCCTCACCGAACCCCCCCGCAACGATGGCACCTCCTTCCTCGCCGAATCCCCCGCAATGATGGCACCTCCTCCATTGCCGAACCCCCCTCCGCAGCGATGGCACCTCCTCCCTCACCGAACACCGCCTACGAAGAAGCCCGCGACGTCGGACCTCGAAAGTGGGGTTCAATCTTTTTTAGGCGCCATTTCTTCGCAAAAAAAAGTTTCGTACCCACTTCTGTTTTTGGTATGTTGACTGCAAGTGACTTTTCTACGAAACCTACTTTTTCACAAAAGTGGTCGGTTTAAACCCCAGTTTAACCTACTTTACGAATAAGTACATGTGTTCCACGCTCTTTTCATACTCTTTGTCATCCATTTGTCATCCACCTTCCGTTCAATCTTCATCTTAAAACTCATCCAAATGTTCGCCGCCCGGCTATCTCTGAGTTCGCCATCCGACGATTTTTCGCCACCTTGACAAAGGCTGCTTCTCATTCCTGCGCGAAAGCGCTGCCATTTGTCGTCGCATTCGCAGCGATGGCGATCATCGGGCCTGCCTTAAATGGCAGCCCCATACAGATCAAACGCGTGCGGCTTTCCCAGCAATCCTTGAATGTCCTTCTTTCCTCGCTCCAAATGTCCTGCTCCAACTTTGCATGGGTCCCTGCCGTGCACTCCTCTTCGGTTGTACACTTTAATTTTCATTCAATCACAACTGATTTTTCCCTCCAACCACTCCATTGATATCATCAATCCTTGCGCCGTTTGTACGTAGTTCCATCACGCAAACCCACACAGCCAATTTCTCGCTTCAATTGCGAACCCACACAGCCATCTCTCTCGTCGTTTGAAGCTCTGACTCGCAAACCCATATAACCAAATTTCTCGCATTGTTTGAAGCTCCAGCGCAGCACCTTGGGAGTTTTAATTCCGCGATTCGRCCTTGCTTGTGGGTTTTAATTCRTTTGTTCCAAAYTTGGTGGGACCTGAAGAGGTGGAGAGTCGGTTTGTGGGCCAAAATTGGAGCTCCATGGCGATGAGTTGCAGCAGCAGCAGCATATTTGGYTYTTCTCCCATTATGARTGYCATTCCTGCTGTTTCTAAGCCCGGGAATGCGCCATGCTTTGTTTCAAGATTAGGAGGGAGCCAGAAGAAGCTTYGTGGTTTGGAARCGCRCACCATAAGCAATGGTTCGAGAAAGAGAGCGTGTGCTATTCGGGCTGCTAAGTCAGGGTCTGTGGATGCTTCTACAGACACATCTCGCGGTATGTTATCCTGATTTGTGCTAAATCTTCGACTTACGGCGCCTGTCTAWTWGTGTGTTTGATGGTCAATTTCCCCCGGGCTGTTAGAGATATACGAGAAGAAGGTTATGCCATTACAACCGTCATGATTGCGGAAGCTGTGAGCGATTCTTTGTTAGGGTTTGAGTTTCTGCTGCCTGTCTGATATCAGTGTTATCAGCTTAGTCGTTTCGGTTACAAAGAGGAAGTACATACTAAAAGATTGGATTGGTCAAATGGGTGCAGGACCAGCTGAAGTGGAATCTCATCTTGCCTTGTTAGAGCGCATGACTGAAAACTCAACAGCTTCTCCAGGTACTACATGTCTTCGACTCTTTCTAGGATTGGTGACTGTAAAGTTAAGTTGTCATAATTACATCCAGTTTTAGAATTTGTGGTTAATCCAAATTCTGGTTTCTATTAGAGTCACGTTCGATTTGCCAGAGACTTCCTTTCATTTGATGGTGTTTCTTTTGACAAACCTTCCAAATGTACCATCTCAGTGCGAAAGCGGATAGCTAGTTTCAAGTTATACTGCAGTGGAGATTCTTAGAATAATGATGTGAAATCTTCAATCGTGGATTAGTTTTAGGGTTTGCGATTCTGTTATTTGCTTCCAMATCTGGCCCTGCTCGATTCTAATTTCTAAGCTCCAGAATTTTGTCCCAAAATACTAGTTCGAACCCTTGTAGAGATTTCGTATTGCGTTTCTTAAATCATCTTCATTCTTAAAGCTCAAGTCTCGTACTCCGACACTCCCCAAGTGTGAATTCTGCTCAGAGTAATTGCWGCGTCAGACACAGAAGWAATTACTGAATTYATATCTGCATCCYGTCTCTCTAGCAGCATTCGAGAAAATGAAAATGAATGTGCTATTTGGATTCACAATTTTGTTGTTGCTAGTGAAGCAAGGATACGACTTGATTGATCTTCATTTGCGACGTCTAGACCATTGGCATGGGCTCAGAGGAAGAATTGTTATATCTTAAATCATCTTCATTCTTAAAGCTCAAGTCTCGTACTCCGACACTCCCCAAGTGTGAATTCTGCTCAGAGTAATTGCTGCGTCAGACACAGAAGAAATTACTGAATTCATATCTGCATCCCGTCTCTCTAGCAGCATTCGAGAAAATGAAAATGAATGTGCTATTTGGATTCACAATTTTGTTGTTGCTAGTGAAGCAAGGATACGACTTGATTGATCTTCATTTGCGACGTCTAGACCATTGGCATGGGCTCAGAGGAAGAATTGTTATACTGTATCATAGATCATTCATTCCTTCGGTTCCTCTATACAAAATAGCCATCAGATTGTAACGAGGAAATTCTTACCTTTGATTGCAATAACCGTACTTCGTTTTAAACCCTCATGACTTGTTAATTCTGAGCTGCAGGGGGGGATGGGACCATTAGAGACCAGCTAGCAGGACAATTGGACCCAGAGGCATCCGAAGAAGTGGTGGTTTCGCTGGCYAACAAKAGGCAGGAAGCGGAGTCTTCWWYWCCTGYTGCAGAATTGACAATCTCCCAGAAACGAAACATCCGGCGTCGAAACTATATGAACAAGTCGTCTGGGAGGAACGACGCTCCTTTCTTTGCTGCAGTTGTAGGCCTGGTCTTTGTGCCTCCCATTCTGATCCTGGCCTTTGCTGTTGCTACTGGTTATGTGAAATTCTTTCCATGAGGCTTTGATTTCCTCTTGAAATTTTGCTCCCGAATGTACAGTTAGTATGTGCCTAGTTCAATAACTTCCAACACAGTGTGCAAGATATTCCAGAGATTCGTTTTAGACGAGGTCGTATTGAAGAGGTCTGAGTGTTACAATTTCGATTATTGAACTGCAACTAGTGCGATAGTTTGTTGTACTTGTCATTGTATATAATCAATGGTAAATGCGTTTTATCAGCTCTATTCTGAGAGATTGTCCTTGAATCTTTTTCCTCTTGAAGTTTTGTAGACATAAGGTAAACGTATAGTGTGCAATTATTTGTCTATTTAAACGTTGGAGCTTGAAGTGTGCAGAAAATGCAATATTTCCCTGATGCTTTAATGTGACTGTCTTGGGCCCTAAAACATGACTTAGTTTGTAAGTGTGTTATCATTTACTGTCACGGATAGTAGCGACAAGCGCGCAGGGTATTCTGGAATGTTGTTTTAGAATCCATATTGAAGAGGTTTGAATTTAAATTTGATCCTTATGTGCAGCTCCATAGCTCGTTCATTTGCCATCGAAGACAATTTTAGTAATGCATTTTCCAGCTCCAGTTTGAGCAATTTTTTCCTACTATTTCAAGACTGCTTATCCTCCACAAGCTGGGAACCAGAGTGGTGGCTCTCTGTTCATGATCCTCACGCGGACCTTAGTTGTGCTTGATTCTCCTCCCGACACATACTAGATTTAATTATCGTTTGAATCAATATTTTGGTCCATAGCATGGGTTTGTGTGCCAACTGCGTGACACTTTTAAAAGAAAATACTAAACTTTTTAAGACTGTCCCATGCAAATTCTTGTTTAAAATGGACTCCCACTATTCATGAGTCTATGGTCAATTTGTAAAACAACTATTTTAGCACTTTGAAAATTCAATGCCCAACAATGCGTTCTTAAAGAATCTAGAATTCCCTTATGACTACCAGTATGATCCCAAAAAACTTTTCAATGTAATAATGGGAACCATGCTAAATCGCTTCTTTTGTCAACTATAGGTGGATTTATTTTATTGACTCTAGTATGAGTTGAATAAATGGTCAAGGTGGAGGCTTGAGATATGTAAAAGAGGATGGTTAAATGTCACCCCTTTAGTCATTGAATATAGCTTGATTGGATTTGCAAATTTCTTTTTTTCAATATAACAATAAGTTAAAGGTTCTTTCAATATTTTGGACAATTTCATTTTCAATACAAAAAAGACATACAATAGGTGGTCAAAGTAAAAACATGTAGAATGATTCTCATTGTTGTGTATAAAGGAGGGCTATTCTTGTCTATTTGGATTCTAATGTGGTTCTTTGAACTCCCTACAAGGTTGCAATGGTAATCTAAAAGCAACCCTTCAAATTATGAAATAATGAATGAACTTTCTATCATGTTTCTAAACCCCATAGTGGTAATCCTTGAAGTAATAAAACTATGGTTTTTCAATGCAATCCTACACTAAAGTGTCACAATGCCAATCTTGTACAATTTTTGCTTCATTAGAGTGCAACAAGGAACAATTGGAACAATGAGATTGTAATTGGATTGGAGGTGAGTTTGGATATGTACACCTTAGGCTTGAGATATTGGATTAATCGAGTGTTTTTTTTTATAGGTAAGTGGATTAGTACAACATTATTTAGTCTAGGATCTTTTTCCTAGCATAGCATCAACAATAGAGCTTGATTTTGTAGGTCTACGAAATGACAAAGATTCAATGCGAATTTTTTTGGAATGTGGATTTGCCGTTCACGAGCATTTGCCTCCTCTTGTAATTGTTGTTAGTCAAACCTCGGTACCCACCATGCCAAGTGGGGTGACTCCATGGGAAACAACCCAGAAAGACAAACACGATGGTCGACCGAAAGCATGGATCGAAGTTACTTGGAAGGAAGTCTCTTGCGGCCAACACGGCAGCCAGCCAACCAGCCGACTATTCACAACACTGCAAGCCAACTCTCCCTTGCAAATCATTTGAAAGCAACACATAAGAAATCTAAGGTAGTAAATGTATCAACTAAAAATTGAAATGTTTCTAATTTTTATATTATAATATATATGCACACTAGGATTATTGACTTTGAGGATTCTTGTTGATCGATAAACCAATCAATTGTAAATCATTCTAAGGCAAGAATGATCAGAATTCTTGGGTGCACAACCCTTGCGCAGATATTTTCGGTACCCCAAGCTACCGTTTTTGCATCCGTACCATGGGTGAGTTAGAGGGAGGCTACTGCTTACATTGGCCAGCGTTTGTTTGTTTGTTTGTAGCGAAACCGAAAAACAAGGAAGAAAATCGCGGAGGGTATGCCATGTAATAATAAGGTACAACTGAATGGTATCCAGCCGGTCGGTCGGCTGGGAGAGCCGCCTTTTGGCCGGCAAGTGATTCCAAGTGAATCACACATAACCTGACGAAGCCGTAACATTCCTGCCCGTCAGGCAACAGAAAGCAGCAGCAGGCACTCCCCCCTGCAGCAGCAGCAGCTGAGATATCTTACACGAATTTTTTTTTTTTTTTTCTTTTCTTGTCATCACTCATCACCCTCATTTGTTAGTTTCAGAGATGTCTGTCTGTCTGCGTGGCTCTGAAATTAATGCTTATCATTGAAAATGGGTCCCCTGGCTTAACRTCCGGGAAGTACTCCTGTTCATATGGAAAATCGGAAACACATGATCCCAGATAAAACTCGGATCGAGGACTGTCTGGCATGATGAATCCACCAATCAAAAGTTTGAATGGCAACCCAACCCACGGTGACTGGCTAATTTCCAACCCATTTCTTAAACTGATCCCTACAAATTCTTGTCTAAAATGTACAACCTCCGCTCACAAGTTAGGGATACACTTGTTTTCAAATCTTTCAGAATTCAAAATGCACAATTGGGGGTCCACAAATGGAGCATCTAAGGGCTGGAATTGAATTTTGGGGAGATGAAACATCTTGAAATATTTTTCATAAAATTTTCCCTTAAAAGACAAGTGGAATTGACATCTAATCCAAGGCGTTTCATATTTTTTGGAGCTTTGTGGAATTAGTTATAAAATTTTGAAGTTGTAATGGCATAAAGTTCTGAAATGGAGCACCTCTTAAAATGTATATAGTTTGTATATTGTTGAAGGCTATGAAAAAGCAACATGGAGGTGCTCCATTTTAGAGCCTAAGCACTTTCATAACCCCCTACCTTAGCATATTTAACAAAATCAACAAAGGACATTGCATTGCATGTATTACCTAATTAACCATTAATTATTTAAAGTACAAATGATTTGAAGACAAAGATTGAATGAACAAAAGCATAGAATTTAGTATTTCTTCATTTGATTTAAGATTTGGATTTTAAGCTCTATTTTGCTTAATCCAATGAGGACCGATCGACCACTTTTGGGTTGATATTGACACTTTTTCATTGATAGTTTGGATACGGACAAAAGGCAACCGGTGTGGGGAATTGTTAATCAAATGCATTGGAACAAGAATTAGGACAATGTGTGCTACCATGCGGTTTAAGGATTGAAAAAACTAATGAAATTTGGGCTGAAAATTCAAAATCTTCCAATAAGGGAACCTTGAATTGCCACAAAATTTATTGTGGAGGCCCAATCATTCATGCCAATTTCATCGGCATGGTCAAATCTCCACAAAGCATCACCATTTGATATTTTTTCCCATGTTTAATTAGAAACTAGAGGATGTCTTGCCCGCCCCCCAAATCAACCATGGTCCTTACTGGGTTAAGTTTTCTCTTGGAGTTTCCAATTTTGATAAGAAAAGACTCCAATATTTTTGCAACTATTCAAATATGATATAGTTTTCACTTTCAATTGTTGCRTGCTATTTTTACAATAACTTGAATGGAGTCGTATCAACTTTCAACCTTTGGGTTGAGCAATAAGTACATGACTTGATCTATTTCTCCAATGCTKGAATAAAGTTAAATATTGAATTTGTGACAGGTTGATTATTCTAGAATGGTAGGATGTGCGCACTTCATTCACTAAAAAGTGATTTCACTTTCTTATAAGAAATTGAAGGGAAATTGAAAGAGAATCACAACTTGGAAAGGAGAGTTGGATATATTTTATTACTTCTTTGATATTTAGAATGAAATTTGGACTTATGAAGTGTCACAGTCATTACATGAAAAATGGATGTTGTAGAGGGCTGCAAGTTCTTGGACTGCCAAGAATGCAGYTYCTAYGYAGGAACTTTGCCACAACAACGCTGYGACTTGGTCWAAATTTGTCCACATTATATTTTTATAAATTGAATCAAGAATTTTAATTTCAAAAACACATACAAAAAAAGGKTTTTATAACCCTAATACTCGCCCTAATAGCAACCAAGTGTTMTCCAACTACATCAAGAACAAGCCTAAAACGGCCCTCTCCTTGCCTCAAAAAACATCTAATAGGTTGCATGTTGAGATTGCTTTTATAAAATTTGTATAATAATTTAGGATTAAAAAATAAAATTACTAATTTATAAAAAAATTGTTGTAGAATTAGAGTARTTGTAATTTAATTAACTTATATTGATTGTTGTATGACAATAGAACCTCTTTAAACTAATAAAGTTGAGACTTGAACTAACTATAGTATATTATATTATAAAGGGTCATTGCATCAACCCCTAAAGGACCGCATGATCGTTAAACGTATGCAGGTAATCTTGGATAGGTGCATATGAAGTCATTTTTTAATAGACGTTCTTCAAAATTTTGATTCTAGGTCTAAACATGTATCCTCTAAGGAAAAATATAATTTTTTTCCAATTGAGTGCCTAGATTGAAAGTTATGCTACCTTATCATTTTCAGGCAGCTCGGATAGCTTCAGGCAGTGTATGCAAAACTACTCCTTTAGGGTTGAAATTTGGCAGGTGTGTAATTTACAATTTTACATGATAGAAGATGCAAATTTCCAAAAAAATCACCATGTGTAGTGTAAAATCTTACTTTAGGAGGTTTTTAAGTCTGTTGGTCCTATCGAGCAAACCCAAGAAATAACTTTTTTTTCTAGCTTCAAACGTTATAATCTTTCAATTCGTTCAATCACAATTTTTGAATTTTTTTCCACATATTCCCATAGTAGTCTACTACATATTTGTATTATTGAATTTTGAAAAATAAACCTTGTTATATGATTCTAACTATGCATAGATGCAATATTTAACGATTGCGGAGGGATTGCGATAAACAAAAGGGTGACAAGGATGGTGGAGCCCAACAAGGAGGCTGTTTGTTTACGGAAATCCCGGACAACAACTCAGCAAGCAACAATTGCCTGACGTAAACCACAAGTGGGAATGAAGAATTTGAACAACTTGGATGAAACCGCAAGGAAAATGAACAATTTGGATGAAAATTACATAATGCCYGATTACGCGGTTTTGCCTGCACAATCGGGCATTACACCTACATAGCAACACATATAGAACCTCCCCCGCAAATGAACAGGACGAGTCCTCGCCGTGGTTTACGTAAATTCTTAACCCTTGAACAACAAGYTGGTCACCRCGRAAATCATTTGTTTTTGTACCATGTGAATTGTTGGCTTACAAAAAATGCAATAACGCTCACAGRAAGTTAACCTCCAAAGGATGTTATCGTTTTTTATACATTCTCCCTTTTTGTATACAAAAGGGAAAATTGAGTAGGACATGAATCCCATTCAAGCTGTAAATTTCAGACCTAGTCACAATCACACTACTGGTCACCTGGGAATCTTTTGGGAATTTTTGAGTGTTCAGAGAGGATCAAATACATTCAATATATGGAAAACATACGCCAGCTCTTTTGGTGGGCAACATCCTTCAGGGGTTAAACTATTGTAGATGATCTTCCCTTTTCACACACACACACAATTTGGAGGATGAATAGTTGCACTTTCTATCGTGCATGGAGCGATTCAATCTTTGTCATTCATCGTCCGTGGAAAACGTCCTCACCTCAGCGTTGTTTATGCGGGGGTAAAACAAACTTGTACAGTTCGTATCATCCAATCACTTTAATTGAAGCCTGGCTTTTCCGAATTGCAAAATTTGGGACATGGCCGCCGTATCGATCGTATCTCGTCCTCGATATCTTGGTTTCAGATCCATCACATGCCGGGGTCTCTTCCATTTGGCGAATTCCATCCAGTCCAGTCATGGTTCTCCGCAGACCGGCTCTGCAACTCAAGTCACTCCCTGGATTGTCCTGAAACTGTACTGAGTGTACATTTATTTATTTTTTTGAGTTAAGCTGAGCTAAGCTTTTCGTTCATGACGGCCACTGACTCAAGTTGTTACCTTAGATTATGCTGATTTCTTCCGTCTTGCCAAAAAGCGAAATCTGATCACTCTCTTGTCACTGACAGGAGAGAATTCTTTTTTTGAAAAAGAGCAACAAAGAATGCTTCTCAGTCTCTTAGATCTGCCTTCAGTTGTCTGCAATGGAGTGTCACTTAATTTGATGTTTTAAGAGGAGATCATGTATGCGTAAAGTAACCAAAAGTAAGTACAATGATTGAGTGTTTATGCTTTAATTTCTTGTGGGCAGATGAACGAGGATCCTGATGCAAAGAAGGGGGGGTTATTTGGATATGGGATGCAAAAGTTACAAAGAGTCACAGGTTATTTGGATCTTGTAAATGATTTTAGTAAGCTTTGGTCTTGTTATTGGTAGATTCCGTAGCCATAGGGCAGGAATATTTACTTTTAAGAATACCGTGAAGGAAGATGAAAAAGATAAATTGATKAACACAACAAAAATTAAATGACTAAGCTGCCGAAAATTAATAAAATGTCCAATGTTAGTTGGAAAGTTCAAAGAAAAGTCCAAGGAATAACCACCATAAAAAAAAATTTATGACAAAGTAGAGGAATTTCTACATTGACATAAAGTGGGAAAGAAGGATGGAGAGGTTGCTTTACAACAAAATCCATTGTTTTTCATGACCCCTTGAAGGATATGCCAGGATAATTTGAAGATGGGAGCTTGAGCACTCATTGTCAAATTGAGTGTAGGAATTGTGTTCAAAACAGAATTTTAGACCTCATTTTGGCATAGTAAAATATTTTTTTTCACAATAGTTTGAACTAAATAATGTTGAGAAATCAATCTAACTTTCATCTCCAAAAATTTATTTGTACTTTTGAGTCCCCCCATAAAGGTTATGGACAAAATTCAGAGGAGATGTTTGTAAATATAAAAAAAAAATGTTCTTTCCAATGCTTCTCTAAAATTTGGTCATAACTTTTGATTGAAGTCTATAAATCTCAAATGAATTTTTGGAGATGAAAGCTAGCTTGATTTCCACATCATTTAACTGAGTTCAATTTTTTTTAAATTTTTTATTTAACAGTGCCTAAATGAGGTTTACAATTCTACTTTGAATACGATTTTGCTATTGACTTAATTATGAGAGGTTGAGCTCTTACTAATATTAACCATTTATATATCTCACATGTGTTGTTAAACCTTCCACCACCCAATTTGTATGAAGAGACTATCTTTCACCTCCTTCCAAACATCCACTCGTATGGCTTTTTAATATAGTATCCTTTCTTTTTTTAAATAAATTTGAAAGTGCCAACRAAAGCTACTTTGGGAACTTTAAGTAATTATTTAGCACCAATGTGCCAACCTTGCCCTATGGCTATAATAATCAAAATGAAGATTCGTGCATAAAAGTATGAGCTATTTGGAGAGATATGCAAAAGCCACCATGACTCACTCAAAGTGTGATTGGTCCTCTTATTGGTAGATGTTTGAACAAAAATCCTACCAAAAAAATTTCTAATAATCTCAAAGAATTTTAGGATTTGATGAAGCAATTGCAAGACTTCATATTATAAGAGCAATTGCAAGTGATTTTAGGGATATTTATAAAGTTATTATTGTATCCAATGGTATAGGTTGGCGTCCTCTTCCAAATAATTAAGTAAAGTTAGTGAAGGTAATTCAAGGAATGCTTCAAAATAGAAAGATTCATTTTTTTCCCCAATTTTTTTGGTGAAAAAAATTATATCCCTAAAATCTTGGCATTATTTTTTTGGRAAAATATTGTTTGTTTACCTTACTACCATGCACAATAATACAATTGGAATTATCTTCTAAGCCATGAAATGTTGCCCCTGACTTGACAAAAGAAATTATTGGCTTGAAAAAAATTGAGACATAAAAGTGCCATTTATCTAAATTTTCTTTTCTATCCATCCCTATATGCAACAATTTAGGATCATTGCAAGAAAGGCCTGCTGTTTTGTGGACACTTTGCTACAGTACTCATGATTTTTCGGGAGTACTTTAAAATTAGAAAAACAATTTTAAAAAAATATGAAAAATATGCTTAATGTATATACGTTTAAGGAGAAAGTACCCTAAGAAGGAAAAGCATAGAAAAATTTTCTAACTAGGTGAACTAGAAAAGTGCAAAATCTCATGAAAATAGGTACTTTGACATTTTAATTTGTAAAAAATAGGGAAATCAAGCTAGGCATCTCCAATAAAAATTTCAAGTTTAGGGGATTTATGCTTCAAAAGTTATTGAAGATTACAAGAGAGCGACACTATTTGTGACKGAGAATAGGACAGGCCTTTCTTGCAATGACCCTTTATTGCTTTGTCTAACATGTTTTGGCATGTGCAAGCAAGWTACTCCAAATCTATGCCAACGCAATGAAAGTAAAATGACAATTACTGTTTGAAAAAGAACTACAATGCCTWGTACATGGATTGAACCAATTCAAAATTTTGCACCAAAATCACGAAAGTGCTTACTGACGACACCAAGTAATGATATTGTATTATTGACAGTAGACAAAAGTTCCTTCTTCAACATATACATTGGATGTTTTTTGAAGCAAGAGGAGGGACGTTTCAGGCTTGTTCTTCTTGCTATTCCCGAATATTGGAGCGGTTGGCCGCTGTCAAGAAAACAAATACTAAAAAAATGTTTTCAAAATTCAAAAAAAATTCAAAAAAAATGACGTGGCTAAAGTTCGGCCACGTTAGATTGTTGTTGCACCGATGTAGCTATGGTGCAATTCTTGTATTCCCCTCAACCCTTTACAATCCCAAAATCTCATCAAATGGTAGAACTTCTACAAAGAGTCTAACCAAGACTAGTTTGACACATTATGGACTAGTGTCTCCCTTGCTGGCCTCACAATACATGCCAGATTTCGGAGGGGCGAACTAGTAGAGGTCAGAATTTTGACAATTTGGCAAAATTTCACCAATAAAAACATTGATTATGAGAGGGTCATTTGCATTCATGACATATGTATGCAACTAAGCCTCAGTTGGGGCTCACAATACATATTACTTTAGAGAGTGTTGTTTGTTAGAAGTTCTACAGTGGATTTCCTTGCATCCATTTCATGGCCCTCGGTTGGTCCGTCTGTCCATCTTTCTTGCATGCGTGGGAAAATTTCATCATCCATCGATCCATCCACCAATGAAGTGAGCAAGTCTGGATGAAGTCCGTTGATGGTCAAAGGTAAGGTTTGGATTCTCCGTCTCGTCGTCGTCGTCTCCGCAGCAGCTTGTCGCTTCTAGCTCTGCCATGGAAAGAGGCCCCCTCCCGTCCCTCCCCGTCCCCTCCGGCCAGAAGAAGCAGGACAGTCAGAAGGCCGCCAATATGGAAGTGCGCGTCTGTACTTCACGTCCTTGCCATGGGGGGCCTGCGGCTTGGCGGGGTTGTGCAGCAAACAAGCCCAAGCCAACCCAAGCCAAGGCTTTTGGATCTGTCAGTGTGAAAGAAGGAAGGAAGGGAAGTGAAGGGGAGGAAGTACAGGAACACTTACAGGCAGAGCTTTCAATCCGTGTTGCGGGCTCCTCAAGTAAGGCAAGGCCGACGCGGCCTAAGTTAACTTATAAGCTATAAGGTGGGTACACCCAAAAGCGCACCTGACTTTGAAGCGTCATCTATAGTTTGTGTACATTTCCAAAATCAGTCATCTACACATACTATAGATGGTGCTTTCCGAAACAAACTTTGACCTTTAATAACTTTTGCATATTGTATCCAAATGCTGCGTTTTTTTGGTGCATTAGAATGTGATTTCACTTGCCAAGAAGACAATATGAAAATCTGAAAAGCTTGATAATAGTAACTAGGCACAATACCAATTAGTGGCACTTTTGGGTGTACCTACCTTAAGCCAAGCTAAGTTAGATACCATCGCGTAACATTCCAAAGCTACCCACTGGGATGCTCATTCACTTTTGGAAACTGCTCACAAGGCCTGGTTTGGACAAGCGACTGGACGAAAAAAGGAGTTCAAAATCTACCATTGGTTGAAATTGCATTTTTGTCTGGTGAAAATTGGACCCCCTTTTTTTTGGCACCATGGTGCAAAATTGCAAAATTGCAAAATAAATGTCTACTTTTTGCCAAATAAAAGAGATCTTTTTTCACGATGATTTTTTTTATTTCTATTAAAAATTTGGATGAAATTGCCAAAATTGGATGAAAAGGGAATATGAATTTAATTGAAGACCTTATTTTGGTCTAAAAGATGGATGGATGAAGAAATGAAATGCTTCACCAAATTTTTAGTGATCACCATCATAGCACTTTTTTTTCAAATAAAAAAGGGTTCAAATCTAGGATTTGTGCATTTAGAAACACCAGGTTTACCAACCAATGTAGCAAGCTTGTGGACAAGATTTAGAAGTTTAGGGTTTGGCTCCAAACTTCTCTAGTGGTAGAGCAATCTTGCTTTGTCCAATAGTGAGTTTTGAAGGTGTGTCCAACAAATTGGACGTCACACACAATGGCCAAATGGTGTGGAAGTACTTTAGGAGGATGAAAAGATTAACTAGGGTGACACTCTTTACGCTTTCTCTGGTTGCTCATCTAAACCATGCCTTGTTAAAGCTTCTTGTCCCTTTGCACTAGGATAACAATTGTCTTTGTCATGAGTGAACAACCTCCTTTCCTAGACTTCCAAGCGAAATTTTTTAGTGCTTCCACATGTGCACACAATACACAACAACAAATAGTTGTAAACTAAGCTTAAGCAATGCACAAGCTTTCATGGTCAAATTAGCGTGCACCTCACAAGAATTTGTAGAGCCATGGAGGTGAGACAATGTGGTAGTAAGAAGAAAAACTCATTCACGTTACTAGATGGGACCAATGTGAATGAAAAGCTAGTATCAACATTAATAGCATAATGAGAGGTAATATAAGAACTACATTTTTTATTTTTGAAGGATGAAATTGGTGAATATGCACTACTTTATTGCATTATTCTCACTATTTGTGAAAGTGTTGGGCACAAACTCTTGCCCTACATACTGTTGTATTCTCTAGTGAAATATGATTTTTGGAGACTAGGGAAATGATCCTCCCAAAGACCGAGATGATGCTCTAAAAGATCCACATGATCCAATAGGACTAGTACTAATAGAACTTCTCATGGTGGTTTCCCTCATGTACTCTCACTATGTTCTCACTAGTCCCAACCCCAAACCTTACATTTCTTCAAAAACAAACATTTGGCAAAGATGTACCTTTCAAATACGAAATAAGATTTCCTTCATTTCACCATAATTGTTAGAATTATCAACACTTTTCAACTAGTCAGAGGACAAACAATTAGTTACAAAAGTAAGATTGGACAAATTGAGGTATGTGCACCTACAATCAAACATTGCCTCAAATGCAACCCCTACATTTGAACCAAAAAGAGCCACTTTTTTAAAGATATTGACTAGATAATATTCACACATTTTGAAAATGAAGGTCTACAATAGTGTCTAAGGTAGAACCACCCATTTCTAACCGAATAAGGAATTTTGGGTGAATCTAGAGCAATGCAATGCAAGGTAAATATTTTAGAGGTGTGTCAATAAAAATGATGGAGATTGCAAAAACTATGGTAATTTTATCGCATGAATTGAAATTACTATGAATTTTCAAAGGCAAAATGTGCACTGGACCCATTGCCAATCTCTAGACTTTTCCAATTCCAATCACTCAAAAAACTACTTTTCCACTCACTACTTCCTACTTTCTTGCATACTGAGTTGGGACATGTCTCATGAACTATTAGTCATTTAGTCCCAACTTTGCAAAAAAAAAAAAAAATACATTTTGGCCTTGGTTGGAAATACGTTAGTCTATAGGTTGGTTATTGGACTCCGATTGGGAATGGGTGGTTCTACCTTAGTATTAGTTTTTAGTATACTGAAAAGTTGTACTTTGAAAAGTCATAACTTATTGATAAGGTGTCCAACTAATGCATGCTAAAGTGCACTGAAATCATCTTTTAATTGCAAACTAAACCCGCAAATCAAAATTTTATGTTTAATAAAAGTAACTATACTCAGTCATAATTTGGTCAATTGTAGGTGCGCAGACCTTAGCAGTTATCATTGATCTTGCATGGTCGAAGATGTGCGGAGTGCACCAAAGGATACATTGAGCAAGATACGCAATCCAATACATTTGACAACATACATGTGATAGATTCCTGCTAACTGTTCATGCGACAATGACAATCTAGCTAGACAGTTCTTTTGATTAATTTAGTGTCTACAGTATTTTCCCTAGCACTGGCATCACACGGACTGAGGGTAAGATTGAACCCTAAGATATGTAGGTAATGACTGAAAGCTAATCTACACGTCGTGTGCAAATGAGACAAAAAGAAATTGCCTCCAATGAAAGAAAGGGACTTGATGTGATATAGGCTCTAATAAGACCTCCATATTCAATTGTCCAACTGGAAATGAAATTCACATAAAGATGTACCCAATTCCACCCTTGCACCCAATTCCACCCTTGCACCCAATTCCACCCTTGCACCCAATTCCGCCCTTGCACCCAATTCCGTCTTCATGTATCAATGGAGTACATTCTAGGAAGAAAATGTGCACCATTGGTACATGAGGGAGGAGTTCTTAAAATGAAGGGAATGGGTATGTGTCCCTTAAAGTATGGATGCCCATTTTTACTTCATAACAAAACCTTGTAGCATCTAAATGGCACGATATGCACATTATAGCAAGCAAGCTTAATGAAAATAGACTCTGACTAGGAGAGGCAACCCATTTCTGATCAAATAAGAAATTAATTTATGCATATTTGGAGTACAAGTTTTTTGAATGTGGAATTTATCCCATGTACAACAATAGAGTTTGGAAGGATTGCGCATTTTTCCAAAATTTTATCACATAAAATGAAATTACTATGAATTTTTGGGTGGAAAATTCTCTTCAACCTATAATGGTGATATAGACCTTTCTATTACTGACCATAGGCTAATTGAAAAATTGACCAAGGGGTGATTGCAATATTGAGAACCTTGCAACCAATCATAATGAGCCACAAGTACTCTAGGGAGTGCGCCATAACTTTATGGAAAGACAACAATCTATTGATTGGAAATGGTGTGTGTGAGATTAGAAATGGATGGCCTCCCTTAACTAAGTTGTAAAAGCATTGCCCCATTGCTCAAATGGACAACAAGGTGCCAAATCCCCACCCAGCGTGCAACTTGAATGAGCCCAATGTCATGATTGTGCCCCACAACAACATTGGTTACTAACATGGGGAAATAGGCTCCAAAGCGCCACGTCCTGAATGTTGGCATGGCAAAGGCATTTATAGTTCGAAAAGTACCTCAAAATTTACAAACAATGACAAAAGAACCTCTTATTGCGCCTTGGGCAAGGCTTTCCATTTGCCCATGTAGACATCAAATTGTGCAGTGGCCAGCCATTTTTTTTAACTAGGCCGTGTGTGCCATGGGGGCAACAAAATTGGCCTAGCTGAGTGATTGGCCGGGTTAACTCTGCCCCACTTGTTGAGCTGTGGTGGAAATACTCTAAAGTTGCAAGGGGGAGATCCGTGACCGGTGAAATTTGTTAATTGAATAGGAAAAAAGACAAAGAAAAAACTCACTACCATATCCTATGATTATGGTTGGCAAAAAATATTTCTAAAAATAGATGAATTTTCATTGTAAAATTGCTTCGATAAAGAAACTGTACAAGGAAAAATACATTTTCTTGACTTACAAGGAAAAATACAAGGAAAAATACATTTAATACATTTTCTTGACTTACATTTGCCAACCATAATTAATTATTTTGTAACCAAAACTAACCATCAATTACAATTATCATATACTTTTTGTGCATGCACAGGTGCAAATCAAGAGTTTACATGACCATATGCACACAAAATTTGTTGGGGGTATTCTTTTTTTAACAATACAAAATATATGTTTTCTATTATTCTCCTGAAACTTTGACACAAGCATTTGGCATCTCGTAAACCACTCTAAAGAAATCGCCCATTCATGTCTTGGGAAGGTTCAGCTCCGCAATCAGCCGTAATGCTTGATTACACGGGCAAACCTGCGTAATCGAGTATTACGGATTCTTCATCCAATTTTGTTATTTCATCCCATGTGTTTCATCTGACTACGATTTTCTTGCTTTACTTAGGGCAATGTCCTTCGTTGTTGGGCATTCTGCGATATAAAGCGCCTCCTTGTCGGGCTCCGCCCTCCTCATTGGCCCTTTATATCGCAAAATGCCCTCCTCCTCGGGCATTGCCCTGTACTTTACTTAATTGCTTAACACTATACTAATGAATGTGCACCTACAAACATCACTAATTAAGCACAATTAGAATCTGTGACAAAATTTATTGATCTTGGTCCCTTTGGCAAGTGAAAAAGGGTTCCAATTCGCTTTATAGCATATATTATTTCGGCATTGCATAAATGTGTTTTGAATTTTCAAAGTGAAAAAACATAGGCTGTGTTCATAAGGCTTTAGATATATTGATATTTTCTTTAGTAGGGTCAACTACAAATATGCAATGCTCATTTTACCATTCAAAGAATCTTGCTTAATCTAAAACACAATTTCCATTTTGTATAGAGTTTAAGCTCTAAAGGACTCACCAAGGTACATTTTAGGCAAAAATTGTCAAAAACTACTACCTTTAAGGATAGTGAGAAAAAAAATAAAAATAAAAGTTTCATAAATTAAACTATACATAATTGTATTAGACAACTATAGGAATTATTTTTGGAAAATTTTTCATGAACTTTGACCACGCAGGTTGATAAATTATATTGTTTGAAGTTAAAAGATTTTTTTTCCAAGCATGCCTAATAGGGCCAACAAACTTTAATTCCTTGAAGAATGAGATTTTTGCACTACACATATGGTGGCGGTGTTACATTTGCATCCAACATGATGTTAGCTACATCCCTACCCAAAATACAGTTAGGTGGACCTTTGCACATACTGCCCGAAATTGCCCAAAATATTAGTGGTAGCATAACTTTCAACCTGGTGGGCACTCAATAGGAAAAAAAATCCTAGAAAGGGTGTACATATAAACATGTTCCAATACCTTGTGTCAAAAATTCATGAACATCCGACCCAAATTGACTTAGTGTGTGCAACTACCTTAGATTTCTTTCTTGCCTATCATGTTGAAACTGTTGCTTGGTCCTTTTGGAGTTAAGTGAGTGATGAATGATGTGCTTTTACCTTTTAAATGCCGAGTGGGCAACCGTGGAAATCATGAATTTTGATACCATAAAAATCATTGGTTTGAGAATAAAATCAAAAGCAAGCATTGGAAGTCAAAACTACTTTAGGAGATCTTCATTTTCCACCCCTAATTTCAAGGATGAATAGTTGCCCTTGTGTCCTACACAGAAAGATGCTCTCTCATTCATCGCCCACAAAATGGCCTTGGCGTCATTTATGGGTTGATTTCCATTTATACCACTCATCCTTTTATTCCTTTGACATAACATTCAATAGCAGTTCTTTGCCTTCCCGAGAATGAAAAGATGTGGAATATTCCACATCATTCCATCCAAAAGGATGAAATGGTGTGGAATATTCCACATCCAATGAGTAGTTAATGAGACACTTGTCAAAAACTGTCAGGGCTTAGACGGGTGCTTGAGTAAGCAATTGCACACTAGGGTGTAAGATTATATTCTTTCAAATAAACTTGTGACCAAAATAGCAATTTCAAATAAAGTGGGATTTAGTTCATTGAGATCAATATTCTCAACATCTAAATTCCTTCACTTTGTATAGAAAGCCATCTATAATTTGTGTTTTGATGTGAGAAGACAACTCCTTATTATATACATATGGGGTGGTAGGAGATAAAACAAACATTGTGGGATGTATAAATTAGAATTAGTAGGAATTCAACCGCTCATGGTTTAGTCAAATTAAAGAAAAAATTGTATTTGAAGTAGAATTTTAGACCTCATTTAGGCATAATAGAATAACTTTTTTCAAAAAACTTAGCATTGAAAAAAGTTGGGAAATTGAGTTAAGTTTCATCTCCAGCAAATCGATTGTGATTTCAAAATTCCAATCAAAAGTTATTGACAAATTTCAGAGAGGGGTTGAAAGGGACAATTTCTGTGAAATTTTCAAGCATCCCCCTTTGAAATTTGGTTTATTTTGAAAAAAGCATAGCCATGTCGGTTTGCATTTGTTTTTGATTTTTCTCCCTGGCCAACTGAAAGGATGTTTGGTCCTCTAGGGAAGCCTCTGATGCTATTTTGGAGGCCGCCTTGCACGGAAAATGAAGTGAAGTGAGGCGCCTGACTCCCGCACACAGGACGTCAAATCCTCCATTCGAATTGGGCCCAGAAGGATTCCCTGGAGATAAAAGTAAAAAAAAAAAACTTCTCCCGGCTAATTTGGAGTCTATGATTGCAACTAAACCTCTCCCGGCTCAAAGTATGGTCTAAACCTCTCCCGGCTAATTTGGAGTCTCTGATTGCAACTAAGGTAGGAGGTCCATAAGTGGACCATCTAAGGGCTGGAACTGAATTTTAGGGAGGTGGTATACCTTGAAATATTTTTCAATAAATTTTCCTTGAAAGACGAGGAGAATTGACATCTGGCTGAAGTCGTTTCATATTTTTTGAAGCTTCATGGAATTAGTTATGAAATTTTGAAGTCAAAACACCGAAGGGCTCTAAAAGCGACCACCCTTGAAATGTACACTGTTGGTACATTTTGATAAATTGAAGAAAGCAGAATGTATCTTTGAGGCATGTGTGATTCAAAATGCCCGATCCTAGTTCGAGCCTCCTACCTTATGACTTCAGAATTTGAAAAAAATTATTTATGGGAAAAATAAAAAATTCCAGCGTTTTTACCCTGGGTGATTCCAGCTTGCTGGGCCCACTTTGAATGGAGGATTTAACGTCCTGAGTCCTGCACTCCAGCTCAAGTACCAATTGCATAGGCTAAAGCTTAGTTCCATAATTATTCAATCCCTTCAATTCAGTCCTCCCTGCCCCACATTACTGAAACTGGCTGGGTACTGAACTGGACGGACGGACAAAAACTGGCATGGAAGATTGATGGCGGGAATATTCATTTTATCCAAGCTACACTACTTCGCCTGACATTCAGTTCAGTTCATTCYGTCCTTCTGACATTTAATWATAAAAAATGGGGCTGCCTGCYTGCTTTCCCTGAGCTCCTCAAAGACAGGGATTTCATTGGCAAGGGTGATGTCTGCTTTGGGTCAGGTKGGGGAAGCCACCATTTGCAAGCTTTTGCGGTGCGGGCGAGTGCGCGGGTCCGGACCGCAGAATTTGCAAACTCGCTCACTTGGGCCATTCCAATGCATCCCCTCACKGGACCCCAAATGTCGATTTCGGGCATGGGGGGTTGGTATGTTGGTATGTTGTTCAAACGTACCGTGGACCAAATCAGCCACACCGCACACAAGAGACAAAAGGGAGAGACCCAATGCATTCCTTTAGGGTTACGTACAAATAGAAATGGGCTGGAACATGTGTTGAAGACCAAAATGGCAACATCAATGCATGTTGAGAAGAAAGAAAGAAAGAAGACGTACCCTTGGCTTGCAAAGACCTACTCTACCATGGCACGGGAAGACCTACGTTGTCGTGTAGAGCCTTGTAGGTCTTCTCGTGGGTAGTTTCTCTAATCTTTCACGACCGGATTTCCACTCGTATGTTGAGAGTGTGAAGCTTCCTTCCATTGACTCCACCCACCGCTGTTGACAATTTAGAAGCTTCCAGTATTGAGCTTGTTGTGGTAAGGAGTGCTCCACTCTTCAATTGATGCTCTAGATTGAAAATATGCTATAGTAACGTGCCACAAGAAATTTACAGACTCCATATCAAGTGGGTGGATTGRTGATGTTGCTCTAGTMAGCTAAAGTAGGAATGATGCCAATGACCCATTGTGGTACCACTGATGAATCTGGTCACTACCTAAAATGTTATTTTTTCCCTTTTAGTAATGGGTTGACCACAATGTATAATATACATATTTGTAATTTGCCATTCTTTTGCAAAAAAAGTAATGAATCCAATACCTCTACATGTGTGCCAATGATCCATTGTGGACTATTAATTGATTGAGACTACTCTTGTCCTTTTGCACCATTGCAATGAACACCCAATAGGGCCCTCAAGATTTTTGAAAGTAAGTGAATTTTTTGTCATATGTGTTGACTTCATGGCCCCTTATATAGAATTAATGAAATGAACATTTTGAAATGCAAGCTCAATRCCCTTTCAACCCTAATTTCACACCCAACCTATCTCTACATGTGACCTTCATATAATTTTCTTTACATTGGGATAAAACACATTAGAGACTTGATTTCAAGTGTATGGATATCAATTGGATTGCAATCCATTTGGGGTCATCCTACCTTCGTACTTGTGCATGGAAGTTGAGAGCTCCTTTAATAATTTGAATTTGTTTCTATGAATTCATGAAATTGTTTATTATTTCATGCTTACAAAGTGATTACAAGAAATAGTGGATATTATTATAGCATATAAAATTGTTGTGACGGTGAAATGAATGAGACTCCATGCCCTCAATTCCATCCAAAATCTTTAATACATTTTTTAATCTTTATAGATTTTATTTATCCCCTTGGTTTTTAAGAGATTAATATATATTTTTTCATATTTAATAGTTTTGAAAAGTATAAGTTTGAATCTCTATAGTTCCATAACTATGTACTACAAAAACTCTTTTGTAAATTTCTATACATAGTGTAAATTGAAAGAATGGCAAATTTTTTTTGGATATACAACTAATCAATCTCAACATCTTGCATGGTTAGACTTCTAAATTTATAAAGACTTGTCCAGAAGAATTTTCAAAAACTTTAACATCATTGATGGCAAGGTATTAATATTTCAGGTGAAAGAAACACAATTTTTTACTTACTATTCGTCTATACCTAATTATAAAAGTATGAATCCTATTAATGTAAAGTTTTGGCTATATACATTTTGATTGGAATTTTTTTAATATTTCACCTTGTAAACGAAGTTGAAATGGTTAATTTTTTTCTTCTTTAAATTGTGAAGTATAAAACAAAGCTTTTATAGTTCCACTTGAAAAGAATTCAAACTTGCAAATTCTAGTGGTGAAATTTTTGAGCAACTAATATGAATGCCATTAGCCTTTTTCTTTGGAAAATTTGTGAAAATTGAGTTCAAAAATCAATGTAATGGATCATTTATTGGAGGGGAATGCTCTAATTTATTGCTTAAAAAGATTCCTCCTAAATTTTTGACACTTAGCAAAATGCAATTATTCAAAAAATGCTATAGTGGAAATGGCTTGAAGAAAAATTGCAAGAACATTAGTACCATTTTTGGTCACTCTTTTTCCAACTCTTCACTTACTACACCATTTTGAAACACATATTTGGAGCTTATATTTCAACATGCAATAGTAGAATTGTGAGCATGGAATATTTGAACTCTAACATTGTGGCCTACTACTCCAAGGACCAAGCCAAGGACACATTTCTACTAGAGATAGTTGAAATTGAGCATGGTTCAAGTGGGTATGATCATTTTAAACTTATGGTTATTTTTTTTCTTATTTATCTCTAAATCGATTTATTAAAAARATTSATTTTCAAGAATATGTACCATTGATTGTTCTTGAGTTGAGCATACAATTGACTATCCATTTATAAAAATTGAAGCTAAAATTTAGAAGAGAGATTCKTGCARTAGATATATRATTATTGTAATAYTAGTTTCATGTAAAAAAGTGAGTGTATAATGTGTTGAGTACACATTATCCTTTCTTCAACATGGAATTTCAGATATGAAGAACAAAATTGGTTAGAATTTTTTTGGTGGATACCTATTGTAATAAATTTCTTACAAATGGGCAAAATTTAATTTTTCAATATTTTTATTTACTCGTTGAAGGACCAACTGAAGGCCTTTGTTTTGTCAAGAAACACTCAGAACTTCTATTTCTATTGAAGGTGAAAAACTCTTAAAACTTTGATTTTTGCAAATTTTAATTGTAGAATCTTGCACTAGACAAATATAAAAATGTGTGGTAAAATTTTTAGATCCTTTGACCTTGTGGATTCTAAGATATCCATGTTGAAAATAAGGAAACAAGCTTTTTTGCACCTTTTGAGACTAGTTCTTTTGACTTTGTATGTGTTTAGCTTAAAGGATTCTGAAAGGCACACAAACAAAGCATGAAGATTGTGGTACCCGCCCCCGCGCGCAACCCATGTGGCAGCACTGGCAGGCCGGAGGAGGGGGGAGGACTCAGAGGAGTGGGGGATGCCCTCAGGCCATTCAGGGAACATGCTGGATTGGATTAATTCAGGACTGCCTGAACACCCAATGGATTAACCTGCACTTAACTTAACTGAAGCTTAATGAGGCTGAAGCTGAAGTACATAACTGAACTGAACTTACAGAATGATGCGTCGAACCCAAGCCACTCGCACCAGCAGCAGCATAATAATACGTTTTAACTTATTACTCTTTGGTGTCCCCGGCTCTCCCGGCCCCTGTGAGTCTGTGCCCCTGTCCCAGCAAATAATAAACAGTTATTTCGATTTCCGGGCTGGCCACTCTCCCACCGGCACCCCTGACCACGATGTGATGTGATGTGGCACGACCCGGAATAATTCATCAGCTGGATCCCTTCAAATCTACCCATATCGTCCCCTCAAGTGCACATTTCTGGGCCAGACGGAGTCCGAATTGTTGATTGAAGAGACGGGCTGCTGGCCACCGGCGGGAGGTGATTGATGGATGGTTTCCCCCAAATCATTCCTCAAGTGACGTAACACACTCTAAGCTCAAATGTGGGAATTAATCCGGGAAAATAAACCTTACTTAACCCTTGAAGGACAGCGCGGACGTTTTGCGTCCTTTGGAAGACCAAAAAATCATCTGCTCAATGGATACTCACCAATTTTCATCCGTTCTTCTTGTGAAAGTGACCACACATATGTCAATCATCATGAGAAGTCAAATTTTAGTGTCTTTAATTGCTTCCATATTTTTAGATAGCCCTAATACAACAAAGATAGTAGAGATTTTCACATGAAAGTGTTTTGTGCCACGTTACCCTTCTCGCAATTTTTGAATGGGTAGCATCAAGTGTTGATTTGTACAATTTTTTCAAAGTTAAACATGTGTGTGAATAGTGTTTTCCCCCTCGGTCAAGCACTAAGTATCGCACCCCACCTCTCCCGGCGGTGATAGGTCCGTCCTTCAAGGGTTATTAATAATAGAACCAATCAATCAGATACCAAATAGAGAGGCACAAGTTGGGTAATTCAATTATAGTAGAACCTCTCTAGCCCTTCACTTCCTACAAAGCCCAAATTGGGTCTCATGTTTTTTTAAGGAATTTTGAAGAGTTTATACGGGGATTTTCATTTCAATAATTTTTTAATTAAACCAATGCATGCAATCTTCTTCATTCAAGTTAATGATATAATAAGAATTTCAAATTAGATTATACTTTCTACAATATAATCAATCAAAGTCCACAACTTAAAATCATTAATGCTTAGGAAGTAAAGGGCTAAGTAGCTCCTCTATAAGCCAATAAACCTCTATAAACCAATGTTGTGAGACCGGTTTCCGACTAGGCCACATTACAAAGGTTGTGACTAAATCTGGCCCTCTCTTAGCTAATAAACCTCTGTAAACCAATATGTCAGACTGGTCTGGGACCTGTTGAGTAAGGGAGGTTCTATTGACATAGTTAAAAGATGTGAGTTTGAATGAGATCTCCTTACAGTCACTAGGGTAAAACAACCCATTGCAATTATTTGACCCATAGTGGTCACCTATGAAGTGGCCCCATTGTGGTTTTTTTAGTTATGTGAGATCTGGGCCACAATCAAATAATGTCTTACATGATAGTGATGGAGTGAATAGTGATCACATAAATGACTTCCAACAATTCAGTGTGAAATTCATTACAAGGATTGATTTTTAAGGCAATCCATGTAAGACAATATTGTAATTGCATTAGAGCTGCCCCACAGCCCCACGGCCAAGCAACATTGTAAACGTTGTGTGCCATTGATATTCTTTGTCAGAAGAAGATCAATGGTGCACAACACTTACAGTGTTGCTTGGCCGTGTTGCTATGGGGCATTGGGGCTGCTCTTAGGTAGTGAGATGAGCGTCATGGATTCAGATTTTGTTGGCTATGGGGTGGTCTGCAGACCCTATTGGGCCATGGAGAACTAAACACTTCAAAAATTCCTAGCGAATTCATACTTTATTGAAAAAATATAATTTCAATTGATCTCACTATTTCTCACACTTGTCTTTAAGTGGGAAAAAAATTGAAAAATTTCAACAATAGCGTGAGGCCAAACTCCAAATTCTGACCACAATGGGCTGTCTTACCTTACTGTGAAAGAGTGTGGTTGGATTATTTTTTTATTGAAATTGGAATGAGATTTGGAAAAATAAAAATYAGAGTTGGATGGTAAGCACGCTGTTTTTGAGGTAGTATGAAAACAATAAAGACCATCATGTACTGTACATTGTGAACTTTCATATTAGTGCACGCTAAAGATGTACATTATTTGCAAATTAGTATCAGGTCCTACTATAGGGCATACTAATTGAATTATTTGGTGTGGTGAATTGGTGATGGGGTGGGGGGTAGTATCAACATTGGTGTCAATATAAAATTTTGCTTTTTTGTGAATCAATACAATGAAGTAATATAATTTCAACCTAGTCTGATTGAACCTATACTAATTCTAAATAATGTGAATTGGGATAATTAGTGCCATACCCACTATTAAGACAAATCAATTCTCTRTTTAAATCTATGCAATGTTGGAATTGAAAAAACAATTTTCAAGGTTTCCAAAATGGGAATTGCTTTTGCCAAGCCAATTCCTCATTGATTCCATGTATGGACAAAGAAACTACTACGTTTTTGGAGACTACAATAGTTTTGTCTTTAGTTGTAGTCAAACTAGAAGCAACCAAAAAGCACCAGACAATCCAATTTGATATTAAATGAGTATTCGGGAGGTCAAAAAGTTGGTTTCCTTGCTATTCATGAGCCTTATTCTCTCTAGATTTTCATACCAACCCTCTTTTTTGATTCTCTTCTAACTTGCAAACATTGAACACATCCGTGTCCAATTCTGATTTTTTTTTAATTTGGGCTTTTATCCACTGAAAGTTTGACCAATCAATCCAAGTCCCACTAAGATAGGCACCCCAAAAATTGCTCCGGATCTAGAACCGCTATCTTCAGATGCTTTTAGAATCAAATTTTGACCCTTCATAAATTTTGCATATTGTATCCAAATGTCGCATTCTTTGGTGCATTGGACCCTCCTTTCACTTACCAAAAAGCCAATATGAAAATATGAAAGTCTGACCAGCCTAATAATAGTAACTAGGCACAGTACCAATTTGTGGCGGGTTTTGGCTTTTTGGGTGTACCCACCTTCACTTATCCCAAACAGAATTCCCTCCCCATCCCCTTCAATTTGCTGAGCYGGAGTAGTAACTTGAAACCCCAGGCAGCCACCAATGGGAGGGATGCCTGGGCCCCTGAGCTCTGGCCTGGAGTGCGTGGGGCTGCTGTAACTTAAGTTACGCGTTCCAGTTCCCACATTGGCTGGGGGCCCGCCTGCCCGCCTGCCGGCCTTGGGCTCTTTTTCTCTCTCGCGCTCTCCGTCTCGCTCTCCGTCTCTCTCACCCCTCCAACCCCAACCCCAACCCCAACCCCAACCCCAACCCCTCTCTCTCCCTCTCGCAGTCTGTCTGTCTCTGTTGGTTTGCGCCTCGACTAATCTCTTTCGAGCATAGAAACGGTACCAGTCTGCATGGAGGAATAATTATCATATSCTCATACTCTTGAAATGGAGTTTCTCAGAGCGGCCGACGACTTTCAGGTGCCGAGATCTATGAGTGTAGATCAAAGGTTCCGATGGGCAATTGAACCTCAGTGCACTAATTTTACTGAAATCCGACATAATTGTTATGAATGTGAGGTCAATTTAGGATTATTAAAGAAATGCACCGTGAGATCGATCCTTTCATGCTCTCTATCTGAATGGTTCTAGGATTGGCATTAGTGGTTTACATAGTGACATGTTAGATTCTCTATATTTCCGAACCCGCAGACTAGTTTTCTGGACAGCTCACATGTTAATCACCTTCCGGAACCGAGCGAGAACAATCGACAGTGTAGCAAAGCAATAATGAAACGAGCCAATGATTGATGGACCGATCGAGCATAGTGTTGGAACTAGTTAGTGTGCTGACAATGCTGTGCTGACAATGCTGTGCTGACAATGCTGTGCTGATGCAACGCGTCGGATCTGATGAATGATCGAATCAATTGCAGAAGTGTGCCGGATCGGCGATGACGCGGCGGAGAATCAGACAGACTGGTACTTTTTCAGCCGCAAGGACAAGAAGTACCCGACTGGCAACCGGGCCAACCGCGCCACCACKGCGGGCTTCTGGAAGGCCACGGGAAGAGACAAGGCCATCCACACGCAGCACCGCCACGTGATCGGCATGCGCAAGACTCTGGTGTTCTACAAAGGACGCGCCCCCCACGGCCAGAAGTCCGACTGGATCATGCACGAGTTCCGGCTGGACGAAGGAACCCCCGGCGGAGTCCCCAACTACGGAACTTCTACAGTAAGTCTTCGCTTTCGACCCCCGCCCTAGCTACAAGAAAATTTATGTCATCGCTCAGTCTTTAGTACTCCRTTCGATCGATCCTCAGTAGTAGAAYAATTTCTAATTGATGATACTTCCTGTACGTGAATAGATAGCTAGCTGTGTMGAYCGAGGTGGGGTGCTAATTCAATAGAGGGGCCAGAGTTAATGATTTCCCTTGAGTGATACCGACTAGATGAATGACACGGTAAAATTGTAAGTGTCTTTTAAAGAGTTGAATCAGTGTCATTTTCCCTGCCTTTCTACCAGTGGCGAAATAGAAAGGGSTAGAGCAGCAGCTAGCCTGGTAGTGTTAATGGTAGAAAGGTTGGTGCCSAATGATCGACACCCAAAGAATGACACCCGAAGAGTAGTGTAGTTGATTTTCAGCTGAATGACKTACATCCCGTGTGAAAGACACCSGAAACGTAGTGTGGTTCTACTCCAGCGAAATGACACCTGAAGTGTCCTTTAGACAGTTTGTGTTATTATGAGGGTGGCATTCAATTTTCCCGCTATGTTTCTAGTCGTGTATTGCAGGTCATCATGCAAAGCACCCACCTTACTGCAAGTACCTAACGTACATACCCTTAGATCAGAAGAAGGTATCTGATTGTGCACACTGCATGTTTCTATTTTCTCCAACTCTTTTGGTTTACGGCTCTCAAGAGCAGTGGTTTTACAATGGTGCAAGTGGTTGTGCAGGAACTCGATGGGTGGGTAGTGTGTCGCGTCTTCCGGAAAACCAAGGTCTTCAAGACCAAGAGCCAAGACACKTCGTGCTCCTTGGACGAAGACCAGAACCAGCTGCTCCCAGGCGAGCTTCTGAGCCCTCCTCCTCCTCCTCCTCCCGCCGCAGTCAATCTCCTCTTCCACGACAACAGCGCCCACCATCTCCAGCACCCGAGCTTCACCACCAACCTCCTCTGCAAGCAGGAGATCAGCGTGGACGACTACGGCACTCCTCCGCAAGACAGTCCGCCCTATTTCCCAGACTCGGCTCTCCTGCACCACCTCCAAGTCGACCAGGAGTTTCAGATGCGCCTCCATCCTGCCAACTCTCTCGACCTCGACCTGGCGCCCTGCTCGTCCTCCTCGTTCCGAACTCTGAATCCAGCKTGCAGGCCCCGAGCTGACCAAGGCGAGTACTCCGTCATCCCCTTCGACGACGCGAGATCCACCGTCACGCACGAAGCCAGCGCCTTCCCGGGGTTGCAATTGCAATGTGAGGAGAGCTCSTTTTGGATGCAGCCGCAAATGGACGGATGCGTCAGGACGGGGACGCGCGGGGACCAGACGTTGGCGGACGTCACGTGCCATGTGGGCCGCATGAAGAGGCAAGCCACGGAYCATTTGACCTCGTCGATCAATCTGGAAAGTCACTTGGTCCATCTTTGGAATGTATAGTTGTAGAGCAGCTTGACAGTACGTGTTTTACTTAGTTAGTTAGTTAATTAGTTAGTGAATTAGTTCGTTCGTTACCTACGTACTTACYTAATTACACAGACTGGATTACTTCTCACCTCCGAGTGATGATATGATTATTTGTTCGATTTTGGGATAAGAACGTACTTGACTGTTTCATTAGCATGAAGCTCCTGGATCGGAAAGTGGCACTCAGATCAWTAAGAGCAAGGACTTCATGCCTTTTTGCCGCAAGTAGGCCAGCGCTCKSACTGGAGGCCATGCACGATKATACAGGTCGTAAGGATGTGGGAGTCCACGTRATGCAAGCTTCATATCAACAGCAAGCATGAGAAGCAGATTATTGGAACTAAAGAAGAGACGAGCAAACTAAGATGATTAACTATGTATGTGCCAAGTGGCATGGCAAAAAAGTGGAGGGATCTCAATTATTGTTTGCTAGTGTCCAGTGTAGTCCGATCGACTCGCTTAATTAGTTTCTTWTTACATCATTCTGCATTAGATTTGTCCTTCAATTCGGTCGGAGGTCTTTGTTCTGTAATCAGTTGAATGTGCTCGTGTCTTGGAAGTTGGCATTCCCTGTTTAGTACACAATCTACAGTTTGTGGGCCTTGCATGATCGACCCAGTTGTTCTTATTACCCTCGAATTAGCCGATCGAGGAGTTCAATTCTGTTGAAAGCTGAAATTGGCTGGCATCAATAAAATCGTTCGTACTTGTACATGAGCCGATATGTTCAGTTTTAGGTACATCAGCCGCTGTATCATTGATCACTTGAAATCTGAGAGTTATCAATACATCAAACATAACAGTCACTCCTGCTTCATATACATAACATAATCTGCTAATTTGGAATTCTTCGTTTATTGGTGTCATCGAATCGTCGTCTTAAGAAACCTAGCCGAGGTCATATTCGTTTAAATGATGGATTTCGGCGATACTGGCACAACTCATTTTAGAGATGCTCAATGGACATCCACCCCCCCAAATTATCTACTTTCGTCCTGACCATGTTGCGGGAGTTCGTTGCGGACCCAGCTCGTTTTAATTTAATAAATTGGTGGAAGTTCTGAAACTCGCTGTTTTATTCTATTCTAGAGAGAGTACGTCCCATTGATACAACAAGAGGATATAACCCGAAATTCAAGGCTAGGGTGACTGCATGTCCAAGTGATGTCCACTCCCAAATCAACAACTTACGACGCTAATGGTGAATGACACGTTACTGAAATAGATTCAACTGCAAGTGAAACCGACGGATAGATTCCTGCAGTGCGGTTCAGTTTCTGTATGAAGACGTACGCCCATGGATTRGAACCGACAGAGCATGTCGTTGCAGGAGCTCGCTAGCGTACGTACGTACGTCCACTAGAGCCCGAAGATATCCGGCCTCCATCTGTTGTCCAAAACACAAGTTACCGCGTGAGAAGTTTGAATGAATTAGCGACAGGCTAGCTACCTTCAGGCCGTCATCGGAGGTAGGGATACATCATACTCCTAATTAGGGGCCTAATTGGTCCTCTTGTCTCAAGAATTTACTCTCAAGGTACACTGCTCTTAAAGCGGTCATTTAAGAGCTGATTGCGTTTTCAGAGAAGCAAGCTAAACTCCTTAGAAACAATTCCATGAGAAGGAAAAAGGAATTGGCATGTAACCCAAGTCGTTTCATATTTTTCAGACCTTCCAGGAATTAGTTACAAATTTTTGAAGTTGTGATGTAGTGGTCACTAAAAGCGACCCCCTCTTGAGATGTACAGGGCTGGTACATTGAACTGATTGAAGAAAGCAAAATGTACCTATGCATCATGATCGCTTTTAGAACATGGGCACTTTAAGAGCAATCTACTTTATGGGCCTAATTTATTGTCCATTTTCATGATCTAAATACTCCCATTATTTGATTTTGGTGATCCTAAAATCAAAGCTAACAACTGGGTCTTAATGGAACTAAAATTAGTCTTGAGCTACTAAAATTATTTTCTTAGAAATGAGGTTCAAGATTCATTATTGAGTAAATTTGTACTAAGGTAGACAGGTAGTATGCTCTTAAAGCGACCATTTAAGGATTTTAAGCCTACCTAACTCATTATTGCCAGTCATAGATATTTCAAGGAATATGTCACCTATTCTTACATAGGGGTCGCATTTAGAACATGGTCGCTTTAGAGCATACTACCTTATAGTCTAATATAGGAGACAATGATTCGGTACGGGAATGCATTTTTTGCATCTCATAAGTTGTTTGCATTAACCCTTGAACGACGGATTGGTGGCTGTAGAAATCATGCATTTTTGATACCATGTGACATCATCTACTTTGAAAAGCCAAATATATTCATTGGAAGTCAAAGTACTAGAAAAGATCTTCCCTTTCCATTCCTAATATCGAGGATGAAAAATTGCCATTGTGATTCTGCCCTATACAGTTTGATTCCCTGCCATTCATCGGATGCAAAAAGTTCGCCGTGACATTCATGGGTTATTAATTGGGATGCCAGCTGAAAATGCGTATAATGCTAGCAGAATCCATATTCCCACATATTAAATAAAACATAATGTTTCTTGAAATTAATTGGTTGTATAATTTGTATTCCATGTGCTATTTTGACATTTACACAAGTAGCTCATTGTGCCATTACAGTATCTATAGCTCATTATGCTCAATATATAACTACTACAGAAATGCGTTTGCAAATTGCTTTCCATCCACAATATTTGGATATGGTAAATTAAGATTTTTTAGCTCCATTAGTCTATCCAATGGTCTTATGTAACGATCCTTTTTTCATCTTCCTAATTTTATTTCTTTTAAATCCTCTATGATATATTAATTCTATAGTATTGTTGGCATGATTGTTTGAAAGGTGATTGCAAGAAACATCTGTACTATTTTGATGTCACACATTGCATGCTTATCTATTTTTTGGTCATAACTTTGTGTTATGGCTCCAAATGACTCAAGATTTATAGGGAAGGTACTCATGATTATTATACACCTTGTCAATTTTTTTTATAATTTTCAAAAATAGTTTTTAATCCAAAAATAGCCCGTGATTGAATGTTATACTTGCCAATTTGGAGTCTTTTTAAGCAAAAGGTGATTGCAACTTTGCAAGAAACACTTGTCCTATTTTTTGTCCCCTTGCCCTTGGACACGTGATTTTTTGCTCATAACTTTTGCATAATTTGATCTTTTGGAGTGAAATTTGGAATGAAGGTACTCACTACTCACGTACATGAGGTAGTTTTAGACATTGACACTACCTCCAAAATTTCCAAAATTATTTTATTATTTTTAACTTGACCCTGATTAGATGTCTACCTTGGCCATTTTAGAGGTTTTAACTTATAAGTACTATTTTCTACCCAAAAATCCAAATTTAAAGCTCAAAATTTGGGTTCAAGGACTTCTACTAAACTTACATAGGCCCACGAAGAGATTTTCTAAAAACAATAATCTGTCCACCCTCTACATGTGCTCAAAGTGCAGTACTTTTGTACAAGTGCAAAGAACTCAAATTTTTTTTCAAAGACAGAAATGGTTGAGAAGAAGCATCTTCAAGTGAGGAAAAATAGCTTTTTTTTGGAGAATTTTTTGAATTTCTTACTATTTTTAAAAATCAAACATCAATGTGTCCATTTTATTAGTATTTTCCATCACTCTTTGAGTCTGCATAACTTTTAGAGATAAATTTTTCTAGGTCTGAATCTTCATACATGTGATTTTTTTAATTCTTTACAAATTCTTCATATTTTATTTTCATTTTTGAAAATCTTATATCAAAAGTTACAGTACTCTAGGACTAAGCCATTTTGAGCCAAAAATGACAGGTGTTTCTTGCAACTACCCCAAAGTAGTACCCAAAAAACAAGTTTAGAGCTGAAATTTAGAGGAGATGGTTCTAGTAGGCTTATAGATACTGGCCAAAGGAATTCTTAAAATAATTAATTTTATGTGGTGTGGAAGTCTACAAAGTGAGTTTTCTTCTGCTTGCATTTTGTAACATATAAAATATTATTTTGGTGATTTTTTAGGTGAATAACCATCTTCATAAAGTTGTTAAAAATGGGCATCTTTTATTTTCTCTAAAAAATCCTTTTTGTATTTTTTGTAAATTATAAAGTCGATGTACCTATTTTCTTGAGATTTTGGCATTTTGCACTTTTCTCATTTTCCAACTTAGAGAATTTTTCTAAGCTTTTCCTTTCCAGGGTATCTTCTTCTAAAAGATATATGCAATATACGTATTTTTCAAAAAAATTCAAAAACAGTTTTCTAATTTTTAAACTTGAAAAATACCAAAAGAATTCCTAAAAATGTAACAAATAGTACATGTGTTTTTTGCAATCATCCAAAAACCTATTATTAAATAAAATAAGGAATGTAAAATGGGTGATTGCAAAAAAGACCAATACTATTTTGCATCACAATTAGGATGACAGAGTTGTCATATGCTTTAACATTTGAAGCATGAACCCAATTGATGTGAAATTTTTATTGGAGATGGCTAACTTAATTGAAATCAGACAATTTATTTTAAAAAAATTGTAAAAATCATTTTGTATTTAAATTTGAATTTAGCTAATTTGTTTCACTTTGCAGTTTTAGGGGGTTTTAGTACTGGGGAGTATCCAAAATTAATGATCTAGAGCTGAAATTTCTGTGGTCTCTTCCTACACTAGGAAACCATGTTTTCACCGAAGGAAATTTACAAAAACATTATTTTATGTCCTCTACGTTCATGCAAACAGAGCTCCCTTGCGCGTGCAATTTTGAACATTGAAAATAGTTTGAAGATCATTCTTTTGGTACAACATCTTCAGTTCTTCACCAAGAGGTCTTTCCAAATGTCAAATTTTTAGTTTCTTTGAAAATTGTTTTTCCTATTTTTGACAAGGTAAAATGTCAAAATAGGCCTATTTTCATGAGATTTTTCACTTTTCTAGTTCTCGTACTTAGAGAATTTTTCTACACTTTTCCTTCTTAGGGTACCTTCTTGGCTTTTTCGTAAAGGTGTATACATTAAACATTTTTTTAATATTTTTTTTAAATTGTTTTTCTAATTATATAGTATTCCCAAAAAATTGGGAGTACTGTGGAAAACGCTACAAAAACCGGTCAGTCTTTCTTGCAATCACCCAATGACATCTTTGAAATGATACAATTCTTGCTTTCTAGCTTGTCAATTATTTATTGATTCTTGGAATGTTTTTTTAAATTCATTTCCATATTCCTAACTACTTCTTGGAAATTTATGCAAGTCAACATGGGTTTTGAGAAATTTAAGGGACTAAAATGAAGTCTTGGCATATTTTTATTTTATTTTTCATTATTTTTTGGGAATAATTAGTGAATTAAAAAAAATAGAAAATCTACTATTATGAAAACCCAACCTGAATTCAATGGTTGGAAAAAATTATGTGCTTTTCATACTTGTACCCCAACTCAAGTCTCAACTTAGGTTGGGGGAGTGCATCATCGTTTTATTTTAGAAATTTATGTACTTCTGTCTAACTTGAAGTCCGCATATTCTGCTCAAAATCCTCAAATCAAAAGTCCTTGCAAAGGAAATTTGAGTTTTAGGGTTCAATGATTTGACAAAATCACATGATTCACATCATTAGAACTTAGAAGTCTATGTAGTCTTGAGAAAAGCATTTTGCTATATTTTGTAGACTTTGTTCTCATACACACAATGCTCTTAGACCCCAATGATTTTTTTATACCTGATCTTGGTACTAAATAAACCAAGAATAAGACCCAATGATCACTGTAAATTCCAAAGTATGATTGATATTTGATAAATAACCCTTTTTTAAAGAGAATTTCAATTCTTGGCAATTTCTCAAAAAAAAATTCATTTTTTGACACATGGGTCTTTACGGTCAACTAAGCAATTTAGCAATCCTTTAAGTGTTATTAAATTATTACCGTTTCAATTGCAAGAATAATAAGTAATGTCATTTGAGAGGTATCATTCATTCCCCCCCTTGTAACCTTGTTTTCTAGTGGTATTGTAGATTAGTGGCTTCTGTTTTTGTTTTTTTGACCCAATGGTTAGATGGCATATCTTTCAAGAAGATTCCAAGTTTCTTGGCTCCTTCAATGTGGAGTCTTAAATTGAAAGAACCCAATTTTGAATATGCAATTTTTGTATGTCTTGGCTTTGTATGACATATGAATTCAGGTTTTGGAAACATTGTGGCAACACAGTGCAATGCCATGATTATAGTCTGGCATTTTTAACACATTCAATTTTTTTCTTCCTATAGGCTTCAAGTTGCCCATTTTAGTTTTAGTTTTTTTTGAAAGTGGAAATTTAAATGCCTAAAAATAAATGCTGTTGTAGATGCCACTATATTCCTTCCTCCTAAATTTTAAAGTTAACCAACTCCTATTCCTTGCATCTAAAGAAGCAACCCATTTGCAATCACACTCTCATTTCTAATCTATAGAGTGTTGTCTTTCCATGAAGTTAAGTTATGGCGTAGTCTCGAGAGTAGTTGTAACTCATTATGATTGGTTGCAAGGCTCTTAATATTGCAATCAACCCTTGGCTTGAGGTCCTTGGTTGATTTTGCAGTTAGCCTATGGTCAGAAATAAAAATGTCTATATCACATTATCACCATTACAAGTCAAAGAGAATCTTTCACTAAAAATTCATAGTAATTTTGTTCTATGTAATGGGTAGTTGGGTGATTGCATGAAACACCGTGCGGTTTTAGTAGCATTTGGCATAGTACTCATGTTTTTTTCAGGAGTATTGCAAAATTAGAAAAACAATTTTAAAAGAATGTGAAAAATATATTTAATGTATATACCCATGAGAAGCAGGTATCCTATGAAGGAAAAGTGTAGGAAAATTCTCTAAGTAGGAGAACTAGAAAGGTGCAAAATTTCAAGAAAATAGGTGTTTTGATGTTTTAATTTGTAATAAATAGGATAAATAATTTTTGAAGAAGCTAAAAATTGTCGCTTTGGGAGAACTATATGATGAAGAGATTTCACCAAAAGAATGATCTTAAAACCATCTTGAATGTTCAGAAGTACAAGCACAAGGGAGACCTGTTTGCACGCATGTAGAGGAAATAAAACAATGTTTTTTTAAATTCTCTCTGGTAGATGCGGGTGATTGCATGAAACACCGTGCGGTTTTGGTAGCGTTTGGCATAATACTCATGTTTTTTTCGGGAGTACTGTAAAATTAGAAAAACAATTTAAAAAAAATGTAAAAAATATATTTAATGTATATACCCATAAGAAGAAGATACCCTATGAAGGAAAAGTGTAGGAAAATTCTCTAAGTAGGAGAACTAGAAAAGTGCATAATTTCATGAAAATAGGTGTTTTGATGTTTTAATTTGTAATAAATAGGATAAATAATTTTTGAACAAACTAAAACTTGGCAATTTAGGAGAACTATATGATGAAGAGATTTCACCAAAAGAATGATCTTAAAACCATCTTGAATGTTCAGAAGTACGCGCACAAGGGAGCCTTGTTTGCATACATGTAGAGAAAATAAAACAATGTTTTTTTAAATTCCCTCTGGTAGATGCATGCATTCCTAGCGTGGAAATAGACCACAGAAATTTCAGGTCTAGATCATTAATTTTGGGTACTCCCCAGTACTAAAAACCCCTAAACTGCAAAGTGTGACAAATTAGCTAAATTGAAATTTAAATATAAAATGATTTTTGAAATTTTTTGAAAAATAAGGAATCTGATTTCTATCAAGAAAGACATCTCCAATAAAAATTTGAAGTTAATTGGATTTATACTTCAAAAGTTATAGTAGATAATAACTCCATCAATCAAAGTGTGACGCAAAATAGTACTAGTCTTTCGTGCATTCACCCATGCATGCATTCCTAGTGTGGGAATAGACCACAGAAATTTCAGCTCTAGATCATTAATTTTGGGTACTCCCTAGTACTAAAAACCCCTAAAATGCGAAATGTGACAGATTAGCTAAATTTAAATTTAAATATAAAATGATTTTTGAAATTTTCTGAAAAATAAGGAATCTGATTGCTATTAAGAAAGACATCTCCAATAAAAATTTCAAGTTAATTGGATTCATACTTCCAAAATTATAGTAGATAATAACTCCGTCAATCAAAGTGTGACGCAAAATAGTACTAGTCTTTCATGCATTCACCGAATTGCAAGAAGCACCTGTCGTTTTTGGGTCAGAATGGCCTTAGAACTCGAGTAATGGGACTTTTGGAATAAGATTTTCAAAAATGAAATAAAATATAGATAATTTGTAAAGCATTCAAAAAATTACATGTGTGAAAATTCAGACCTAGAAAATTTATTTCCAAAAGGTATGCACACTCAAAGAGTGATGGAAAATACCAAGAAAATGAACACTTTGATGTGATATTTTTTAAAAATAGTAAAAAATTCAAAAAATTCTCCAAAAAAAAGCCATTTTTTTCTCACTTGAAGATTCTTTTTCTCAACCAATTTTAGCTTTGGGAAAAAAAATTGAGTTATTTACACTTGTGCAAAGGTAGTGCACTTTGAGCACATGTGGAGGATAGACAGATTATTATTTTTAGAAAATCTCTTCGTGGGCCTCTGTAACTTTAGTATAAGTCCTTGCATCTCAATTTTGAACTTCAAATTCGGATTTTTGGGTAGATAATAGTACTAAAAACCTTCAAAATGGCCAAAGTAGATCAGGGTTGTTCGCCGTGACAACTCAACAACTCGACGAACACGACGTGTTCGACGTCAAGTAGACCTCTTCGTCCGTCTAATAGAGTCAATGTCAAGTTGACTTTTAGTCAAAAATTTTGACCCTGCCCATTCGCCACATGTCTGCCAGTTGGCAACCACGTGGCAAAAACCAGGGCGCATTCGGATGTGGGCGACCTCGGGTACAGGGCAACTGCGGGTAGGGTGACTTCAGGTAAGGGCGACCTTTCACCACCCCCACTCACCCTTTTGCCATGCGCAGTCGCCCCTTCACCACCCGCACTCGCCCTTTCACCATGCGCACTTGCCCCTTCACCACCCGCACTCACCTTTTCGCCATCCGAAGTTGCCCCTACCGGTAGTCGCTTTTTTTGGACCCGCAGTCGCCTTACCTGCAGTCGCCTTTTGGGGGCTTTCCACGTCGGATGAAAATATCTGCCCGTCGGGTAGAAAATTTTCAAAATTTGGGCGACCGCGGGTGTGGGCGCCTTCAAATTTGTCGAGCATATGCAACACTCGACATACTCGACATGCGACGTCAGACAGACAACTCGACACCGAAWCCCGAAAACGCGTTCGACAGAACAACCCTGAGGTAGACACCTAATCGGGGGCAGGTTAAAAATAGTAAAATAATTTTGAAAATTTTGAAAAAATTACTCAATGTCTAAAACTATCTTATGTACCTTCATTCCAAATTTCACTCCAAAAGATCAAACTATGCAAAAGTTATGAGCAAAAAACCACCTGTCCAAGGGCAAGGGGACAAAAAATAGGACAAGTGTTTCTTGCAATCACCCTAATAAAATTTTGGAAAAATATGCAATCCTTCCAAACTCTAAACTCTATTGCTGTACATGCGAAAATTTCCATATTCAGAAAACTTGCGTTCCAAATATGCTTAATTGCTTATTTGATATTTTGATCAGAAGTGGTTGCCTTATTTGCTTCCCTTAAGTTAAGTTACAACTTCCATTAATTGCTCCATAACATTCGGTAGTCTTCAGCCAACCTGCCTTTTCCTTTTTTCAGCATCATCCATTCGAATCTAGAGGGCTAAATTTGAGTGCATGATAACCTGACACCACTAAACACATACCATGCTTTAGAAAATGTTGATGGAGCCACTTGTCAACTATTTTTTGGTACCAAAGAACTACTTGCAAAACAAGCTAAAATACTAATGGCCCTCCATTAGTGTGCATTATTTTCAACCCAGTTCCTTTCTCGCTGACATTTTGACGAATTTGAAATCTGGCCTCAATGCCTCATAGCTACTAATATGTTGTGGAATATTCCACATCATTTCATGGGAGGAAGGCAGTTAGTAGTGCTGCTACTGAATGTTGTATCCCATGATAAATCTTGTGACGGACACAAAAATGGAATAAAATCCTAGCTTCCTACCAAAAGTAAGTCCCTTCCCTAGTCCCCTTCCCGAAAGTTCTGAGTGTAGGACACCCTGCCAGCCCGCCCTCCTTATAATTATTACCCCCGGATCGGAGTCCCAGATCCGCACGAGATCATTKTTCTGATAAGGCTCTGATAAGGCACGCAGTCATGTCGTCCTGGACTGGAGTACACGGATCGATCCTGGCCTGCCGTGACTGTCGGCGCTTTCAATTGGGATCCCGCCTGCTTTCCACTGGACATGCAACCAGAGCAGCAGCATGATCACGGCACGCGAAGCGGGAGACAGGCACAGGCCACAGGCACAAGCACAAGCACAGACTGATGATGCATGACGGGGGAGATATATTATATACATATAGATGTGGCAATTCAAAAATCTAAGCTAGCTAGGTTTTTGCAAATTAAACGAAGTGGAGCTAGATCTCAGCTAGACACGTCAATCGATCTGGTTGATTTTAAACTCGATGACCATATGAAATTGGCGAATTGAATTGGGTGAAAATATATGGCGATATTAATTCCATACGTCGCCATTTTCAAACCGAGCAGTCTAAACCATCTAGGATGAACATTTAAACCACATTGCGCAGTTCAAGCACTGGTGTAGATTTCTCACCGTGCACTAAAGTTGCCAAATGAATGCCATTTTAATTTAACGAAATTCCCCATCCATCTACATTGCTTTAAGTAGAGGGTAGATCGATAGATCCAACTGTACAGTATCATACTGCAGTCTTCAGTTGTAATTAATTACGCTTCCCTGCTACGTCTCAAGTACGTCCAGCTCTCCCACTATCATAGCTAGAATTTATACCAGTTCACAGCTAACATAATCAAAATCTAAGKAAGTTAATTAACATGCATATCGCCTAGTTTTGCATTGCTCCAGCTAAGTTATGATACCATACTTAGAGGGGAGATAACTTATAGATCGATAGATTTTTCACCAGCTACTGTAGCTGGTACAGCAGTTGCAGAATATTATTTAATTAAGCTTGTCTGCTACGTCTCCAGCCCCGCCCCCCGATCCACTACTGTACAGTCCAGTCCAGTATGTACAGTAGAATACCCGTTTCTTCAATTCGTTTGCAGATTGATCGATCTCTTGATCGCATCTTGAAGTTAGGCTACTTTAGTTTTCCCAGCTCGCCTTTGAGTCTTGCCGACGCCACCCCCCGCTGGCTGGCTGGCCACTCAGTGACGCCCAGACGACAGCACTGATAAAGTTTTACATATCAGCTTGCCAGAGAATTAATGATGTGAGTGAGTCGATCGTTTCTTTCCACGTGGAGTGTCGTGGATGGTGCGGAATGCTTTTCTGGAAAAGAAAAAGAAAAAATTGCGGTTGCGGCTCCACTTTGCAGCGCAGGTTGGTACACATGACCAAGATTATGTTCCAATTTCATTCCCTGGCCTGACGACACCGAGTTCAGTTGTCGTACGTCAGAGCTCGACACCGTACCTACGTACTAGCTTGGTATATATCTGCACCCAGACATATATTATATATATAATTATAATAGTGATCAATAATATTTATAAAATTTTAATGCATGATTATCTTAAGTATCTGTATAATTGTAAATTGTAATCTGGGAGTGAAGCACACTGTAATATATGGCCGGTGCACCCCAAGACACTCTTCGAGGTGTCCATCCGCCAGGACTTTTCCAAAATGGACAACAACATATATATCACATTACTTAGATTTTGAGTGAGGTTAATTATACTTTCCGTTTTACTATTGTTTGAATAATACGTAACTAATTTATTTAATTTGGCTGTATATGAGACGAATGTACAAATTAACTGAAGGCAGATCGACTGCCTACCTCTTGCATGTCGATAGGGACGTTAACTTTAACAGCTGCAGCAGCAGCAGTCTGTACGTGACAGCTAGTCATGTGTGGAATACTAGATTCATGGCTGTACGTACTAACTTATACGCTGAGCTAAGCCAGCAGTTTGAACGGATCTTGGTTTAGAACCTGCGTGACAGTGAAGAATGATGTAAGTTAATTAATTAGTACTTTCTGGTTGCAATTAATTAACCTTAGTTTTTTATAAACTAAACCCCGAGTTTATATATCCCTGTGGCCGGGCACAGGCCGGCAACTCTCTAGTACCAGAGCTTGGTGTACGTGGAGGCATTGGGGACGGTTCGAAAGATTAATTGTAATAGTTGTAATCCTTCGATAGATCGAATCCCGGCCCCCGCAATTAATTAATCAATCACTCAACACCAGCTTTTGGCACGCAGTTTGCTACTTTGCTTCAGTTGCTGTCCGGCGGCTCAAAATCGTGAAGATATATGTCCACATGAAGGCGCTGCCCCGAGCTCTGAGTGAGAGCACCTTAACACACTACCGTAGCTTAAATATCTCCATAAACTTTCTAAAAAAAGCATGTCAAAGGAGGAGAAAGGTTCACGGCGCTTCCAATTAGCGGATGGGATTAATGGATTAATTCCTGGGCACCGTACGTAAACCTTCCGATGGTGGATCATGTGTGCTGCAATGATTTTCTGGTGACCACATCAGCTTGGGTTCAATTCATTCTTGCCAATTATGAAAGAAGAATCGAAAGAGAGCTAGCGCAGAAATATAAATAATTTAATGAAATAAATCAAATCGACCTGCATGTAGGATCGGAGCTGGTCGTGGTCATCCAGAAAGTATAGTCATGCTTATCTGGTATAATTAATCCACGGTGTCATCGATCTCCGGCCGTGGCGTCTGCCCTACGGCATGCAACAAGCAGCGACCACAGTGGAGTACTTGTGATTGTCGATTGCTCTGATCTGGAAAGTCGGAAGTTAAACGGATGGATGCCGTACGTACATCAGGGAACTTAACGGAATTAATTCCTGACTCTTCAGTTCAGGGTGCCCGATCGAGTGGCCCGACCGGCTRGCTAGCTGATGAWCTCTGATTCCATAAATTTGGTTATGACGACATCATGGGGCTGATCGAGGGGCTGACGTAMGTGACGTACGAGTTCACTTTGTAAAATTGGGGAACCATTTCCTCCTGATGTGTGTTCATACCATTTTTCTACCTCAATTCGTAATTAGATGCGGTAATTAATCCAGCAGTCCAGCTTCTAGAACAAGCGAAGCAGATATGTATTTAATTCGGAGCATTGCAGAGTACAATTGAATTCCCTGATAGATCAGGAAGTATCACTACAAGCTAGCAGTACAATTTCAGTTGCAGATRTTTATGTGTTAATTGACTGCCCTGTGATGCATGTATGTTTCGAGTTTTTTCAGCCTCTGGGCCACTGATTAATTAGTGGGATTCTGATTAGTTCAGGAAAGAGGCAGACAATGTTTGACGTTGAGTGCGTCCAACGTTAAGATGAGAGCTGGAAACAACAGGAGGGACCAAAAGTGTTGGCTACTTAATTTGAAGTTATGAATTAGTTCTGTTMAGAGGAAGAAAAAAAGAATAGTCAATGTTGGAAGTTTGACTACGAGTCTCTAATCACAACGTAACACGTACATGAAGATGAGTTTATGATGCATTGAAAACACTCAGTTATTCCACTAGCTCCAACAGGAATTAGCGGTTTMAGCACATCATCATCAATTATGTCGCAATGGTTTTGTATGGGTTCCGTACTTGGCCTTCAACTCATGAATTAATGGGCTGTTCACTCTGTTGCAAACCATTGCAAAAATGCTGCAAACTTGTTGCAAAAGTCTTGGACACAGACTATTGCATATCTTTGCGTAAAGTATTGCAATCTCAAGCGGTTGCAGATGCGCACATTGCACAACGTTGTACGCTTGTACGTACTAAACCATGCATTGCAAAATTGTTCATAGATTTTGGGCAGTCACTCTTTGCAATTCCGTTGCGAAATTAAAACTGCTGCAATCTCACCTTGCTGTACTTACTAGCGAGTAGTTCAATCTTCTTTGAGAGGCCAGGGACACGTACCTTGCAACTTCAAAAGAGTTGCTGAAAAATGCTAACTTAGTACGTGCGCTCACCACATAACAAGTCCTCTTCAGAGATGGAAAATATTACGGCTACCATTATATATATCTACAGGGCTATTTAATTACACTTGGTCATTGGACAGGTGTGAGCTAGTGACCTTAAAACAAAATTTAACATTAGAATAAGCACCAGTAGGTAATTTTTTTAGAGCAAGATGGCCTCACTTGAATTGACGCACTAGCTCGCTCGATCAAGTGAGTGAAAACAACCCTCGAAAGAAGAATCTTGATAATTAATTATTTCCAAACTAGCTAGGTCTGCTAGGCTGAGCCTATTCTGGCCACGTAATTTAGGAGTCCAATGATCGATGTGCACAGGTGCAGCACCAATTGCAAGCATCATGTGTGACTCAATTAAGAAATTAATGTAAGTGAGGGCTTTCTACAAACCTGGCGGCATTCAAGCTAGCTTTGCATAAAAGGATTGGAAGCGTGTTACTTTCTCTAGCTTTGATGCATGAGGCGATTAACGTACTTACAGGGGGCACTTATCGTCCATTTCGTCAAATTCGCGTGATTCCGGGGTAAAAACTTGTGACCCCAAATTAGACAAAGAAGGACAGGACTGGTGTAGAATTAAATGTTTGGCAGTTAACTTAGAGCATGCTTCCTGAAAGTCACAAAGTTGTGGGATACGCCAATTGTGGTTATTTATTARTTCTTAGGAGGTCCAAGGCAAGCACTTGCAAATTTGTTCTACTAACTTCGAGGATGATGTTCTTGGCAAAGATCTTGACCATAAATTTTAAATGTGACATTGTGATTATAGGATATATGCATGAAAAAGACAAGTTACAAGTGTACCCCCAAAAAATTTACTATGAAATGTTTGTCAATCCAAAGTTGTACACCATGTACATTGGGCTTGCKTACTTGTCGTCAGTTCGTTTTTTTTTTGCAGTGAAATATAGTTTTTACTCGTGTCAAAAACAAAACAAAACAAGTTGTAGACCAAGTGTTCTGCTTTGCAAATCCAGTTCTCTTTTACTTAAGCATGCTTATTAAATATCAAAAAAATTGTGCTGTACAACCTTTCGGTAGATCGAAGCCCCATCTGAAATCCATTTCGGCCATCAAAGTTCTGGAAACGGAAGTAATTTGATGCGTGCAAAAATTAGAAAAATTGTATTTTCGTCAAATTGGCACAACTCTGGGCTACTCTAATTGTGACCATCATTTGTACAGAGCTCTCAAGACAAGTACATAATTTGTCTACATCTTTTTTTGAGAATTTTTCATTGCCTTATTGGCTTGTTTAGCGCATAACTTCTGAAGGATCTCAAAGTTTATGTTTCTTCCAGAAAAGTTTCAAATAAGGTAAAACAACCTATATACTATATTCAGACAGAATCATGGATGCGCTGCAGTAGGAAAAATCGTCCCATAATTTTCAGTACAACAAAAGCAAAGGAATTGACAACCGTTAAAAAAAAAATTGAATTGGCTCTTATATATACAGATTTCTGTAATGGATAAACGAGTGGATAAAACGCTTGGAATGGGTTGTTTTTCTTTACAATTTCTCAAATCACAGCCATTGTCAAAGCAAATCTAAGTTCTCAATCTTAGAAGTGTTCAATACTTAAAGGGAAGTAAAAGACATGATCCATGGAATTTCCAAAATATCTTTTTGAAGATTTTCTTAACACTAGCCAGGATAACAATTAACAAGTAGCTCCATTACGAGAGGCTCTAATCCAGTAGCATTATTTAACATTTTTTGAAGTACACTACCATGAAAATGTATGGAATGAATTTCAAAAGTCTTGACCTCACAATTTGCAAGATATCTACTTTTAAAGTGTAGAAAACAAGTTCTTTTGCATATTGCAGACTAAATTATTTGACTTTGAACCTTCTTAACTAAATTTTTTTAGCACTACAAGATTTTGAGCTTTAAATATTTATGGTGGAAAATTGAGTTGAGAGTCTAGGGAAAAAATGAAATTAAAAAAACTCAACTTTCATTCTTAAAAAAATTGTTAAGTAGAACTAAGTACAAGGTAGAAGGAAAATCTAAATTATTTATTAATATCTCTAAGATGAAATTTAGGCACACAAATCCCAATTGTGAAGCTATAAGAATTACATGTAGTGTAGCTCATTTGCCACAAGCTTCATTGCATTGTATAGCATTTAGGTTCATAGGTAAGGCCATCATAATAGTGTCTTTGTTTATTTTTGTTCTTTATGTTGTATTGAGTATTGACAATGAATATGTGAATAGTGTGGAGGGTAGATGAAGGGCATTGCACTCATCAATCAATCTCTACAACATGCTTGGTCATATATTGCGATAGCATTTGTAATTAATCCCTATACAATAAGACTAGATCTTTGTGTTCTCTATTACATTGGCAAGGAAGTTCTTGAAATGTTGTAGGTRGTGCAAATAAAGGGAAATGCACTCAACATCCAATCTTTGCTCCTACAAGCTTCTTTGTCCTATATTATGATTGGGTTTGTAGATGAGTCCTACATAAAAGTGTCCTTGTTTTTTTTTTTGCATGAACACAAGAATACATAAAACAATATTAAAGGTCTTGATGCAACATAACATTCAATAGCAAAGTTGGCATTGCCTTGGCTCTACAGTGATGGTGTGGAATATGCCACACCATCAGTAACTAATTGGTTGGGTGAGGAATATGCCACACCATCACTGTAGAGGCATGGCATGCTAATGAATGTTATGAAGACGGACATTGCAACCAACAATCATGTTCTCTCATTTGTGTTTTATTGTAAACATTTAAAAATGTTAAAAAAAATTATATTGTTAACATATCTTTAATATCCACAAATAAAGTCAATTTATAGTAATTATACTCTCATTTTCAAAACTGCAACCTGGAGATGTTTTCAAATTACGGTGTAGTGATTTTGCTTTCACAAAGTGCCAATTTTTCCAATTTTTCAACTTCAATGATTTTTAGACTTCTACACAAATTCAAATCGCTACGTTTTGAAAACAATTAGCATGTCCATATGTGTGTAGAAAGAGAGAAAGAGATATACACCTTCATAAAATTTGTTATCTTATTTTAAGATTKTATTCTTCATCATTTGATTACAAGTTTGGCATATTACACTAGGCATGTCTCCGACAATACATGTATTAAGTTTGCAATGACAAAAACAAAGAGTTTAATCCACTGTATTTTAAAATTTAGATGACTTGAACAAAAACAATATGAAATCTCAGTTTATCGTTGATTCCTAATTAGCAAAAAAAAAATTCAAACATTTTGCTTAATTTACATAAAACTTGGACATTGTGTACATTGATTATTTTGAAAATTTGAAAATTTGAAATTGTTTTAGCTACTTCTAATAATTAGGAAAATTATTATTGGTATTGCTTGCCTGTTATTTTTTTTTTTTTTTGCAATCATTGCATGGCTCCAAAAACTCCATTGTATCTTGAAAATCCCTAAGGTCTACTTTTGAGTTATTAAATTTTTGTATTGTTGTCAAAAAAAATATATAAAATGATGAAGTCATTCTATCCCATTTAATTCCTTTTTTCTACCTTTCATCTTGTATTTATTATCAAATCCATAGGTCTTTATCCCTTCACCTTATTAATCTTCTTGCCTTTGAAGTTCTCAAGATTTAACACCATATTCATGAAAATGAGAGTTTTCCAGCAAAATGAGAGTTTTCCAATGTAATTTAAAGGAAAAACAACCTGAAATTTAAAAAATTTACGTCAATTTGACGAAAGGTTTTATGTCAATTCAACTCGATTCGAGTTGAATTGACATAAAACCTTTGAGAATTCACCTCAAATTGAAAGGTTTTGTATCAATTCAGCTCGAATCGAGTTGAAAACTTTCATTTTAATGGAAATTGGTGATTTAGGTCAAGATGAGGATGGTTATTTTGGTAAGTCCCAATTCTCTCATTGTAATGAATATGGTGTTATTTGTAAAATATTCATCAAATATTTTTTAGATTTGGCAACTAATCTACTTGAATTTCAATCCAAAAGTTGTGAAAGTTTTATATCCTATTTGTGCAAATTATGGGTTTTAAAAGTTTTTGAAAAAATAAATGGCTAGTAAAAAACTATAAACTTTCACCACCACTACCAATGAATCACAATAAAAGTTTGCACACATGGATTTTAGTAASTGTAAAATCTATTTTGACATTGAAGTCTACAAACAAGTGACCATTTGAAAGGCATGTGAGATTATACAACACCAAGGAGCACAGCCAAGCTACACACAAGCCAAAAAAACAAATTTATTCCTTATAATAGAACCTAGAAGCATTCATTTTCACAATTTATCTGTCTTGATGATACATACATTGCAAATGGTAACTTTCACCGCATGWGGAAAACAAACATATGAAATGACATTGTTTCCTTAGTGTGGTTTCCTCAAGTTTTGAAAGTTCCTAATTGAAAATCTTCTAATGACATATTGGAGTGCTAAAATTTGGCGACAAAAGTCTTTACATGAATGAATGCATTACTTGTCATGTGCAACATATAAGCTCTTACTTCATTTGGCTTAATATCCTCACAAGCATGCTTAGGTCTATTATACACTAGAGACCTGTGGCTAAAGTGATTGATGAGAACATCACCACCTTGAGATGCAACAATTGAGAATATGTACTAGCTTGATAATTAAATAGGTACTTATATTGAAACTAATAGCTACAGATAACATAAACCTAAAAGTAGATAGCATTGATAAATGTCTAGATATCTTGCAACACATCATCATTTTTTAACAACTAATTAATAATTCACATTGTACATATTTTTATTGAACTTTCAAAACTTRATCAAATTGAACTTCAACTAATCACTCTTGTATTGAGAAAAGCCAAGTGTCAAATCCCTAGTATTGTGATGATTGATACGTACAAGGCTAAGAGCTATTTTATATGAATATGAATGAAGAAATCTTGCATTTTTGCCAAAGGCATGGAYCTAGAATTTTCTAGGTGAAGATTTTGTTCATCCCATATTAGTCACATAGGTCATCCTATTTTTCAACCAAGGGCTAGTTGTAAAAACAAGAGTACTTCATTTGTATGATAAAAGAAAGTTGTAGCACCAATCAAGAGTGCTTCATTGCCATGTGCTATCATACCAAGTGGGAGTAATATTCAAATTGTAAAACATCGAAACAGATTTTTTTAAAAGTAGACCACCCTACCCTGCCGTTACAGGGAGGTGTTCAGGAATGGGTTGCCTCCTATAGTGTTGCTTTTAGATAAGGTGTTCACGACAAACACCAACACTTATTTTGAAAGGCCCCAAACCTTAAGCATGCAACCCAMAAAATTTGAATTGTTGCACAATCGTCATGCAAGTCAGTTGCAGTTAATAGGAAGAATACAAACGTACCTCCCTATGTCGTCATAACGAATCATGTGCAAATTGGTGATTGAAATTTTCAGGTTACCAACAACAGTCGCAATTAAAGATCTGAACCACGTATTTGAGGTTGKATCCTGCAAGAATTCTCACAAACAACTTGAATTCACAAAATCACAAGGCTCGCTCTTAGAGAACAAAAGAACTTCGAGAAAAGGAAAAAAAATTAGAGACGCTGCAATCAAGTATATGTAGTTCCCAAAACAAAATTTTAGACGAAAGGATAAAAGCTATTACACAATAACATTCATAACAATAACATTCATAACACTGAAGCCCATCAACGATTCTCGAATCCTTTGAGAAAATGACTGCACCAGGAAAAGAATGTTCACATCCAGTTTCTTGAGGCCCAGACGTTTCTTGTGATCCTTCACCTCAAACATGGCTGATTACAGGCGCCTGCAAAATCAACAGTAGTTCACAATTTGTAAGCTTAACTCATTTACCAGTCTTTGTGGCACTTGAAAAGAGCTGTGAAATCAAGACTTCCTTGTTGAATTTTTTTCAGGCTTGTCTGATGATCTAAAAAGGTATCTACAAAGTTGATCTGCCACATGAATTAATGCCACTGGGTCCAGCATGACGATTACATAGGGGCAGATAATTGTGATATTGTGCTCTTGCTTTTGATAATCTTGCTTGTTTTGCAAATTATGTAAGAAATGATAAATTGGAGGACAACTTATTAATTGAAAACTTTGTGATATACTGAAGTGTTCAATCAGTTTGCTTATGTGTGCTTTTGCATTTTCTAATGAGGGTGGTGTGCGTGTTTGCAGGAAGACAAATAAAGAGAAATGCTATGAGACGAAAAGACCCAATTAAGTGTGAGGTTCGACTCTCATCTTTTGCAAGCTAAGTTATATTAATTTGATCGTTATTTTATCACTTTCTGCAATTCACCATGCCACATTATTCATGAGAACCTGTGCAGTTACGGTGAAGGTCTTGGAGAGGTTCAACAAGGATCTAGATCTTTTCCTAGTGAATTCCAAGGAACTAGCATAAACAAAACATTATTATTAACTTGGTTCCAACATATATCACCAATTCGAGTAGCACACAACTACTACATGCGAAACCAGATTTTACAAGCACGATGCAAATGTTGAATTCACTTCAAATAACGTTAACGTATCGCATCCCCAAGAATTCCTTCAGTGCAGCGCGCGTACCTTTAAAGGAAATGAACCAAGGAATCCAGCTTTTACTGTGACAGGGCCGGGAGTTTAAGTGCATTAAGGGCCTCCGCCTAGAGTTGCAAGTCTTTGAAGACGACATCTCCTGTATCATCCAGGTTCAAACTTCAACACAACAAGCCAACACAAGCTAGTTCAACACGACGAATTGCAAATGTCTCAACATTTCCAGCTCAAATTGTGTCCGAAAATGGACAGTTCGTTTAGGGAATGCCTGTCTAAATTGCACAAGCAGTGACGAAGCTCCGGCTCTTCGAATTCGACGTCGGAAGGAGGAGTTGGACTACACGAATTCGACGTCATTGAAGGCGGAATTTCAGCTCAACTACACTACTGACGCTGCAAGGACCCAAACCCTAATTCTGAGGGAGTGAGGGTTAGAACCTCATTAAAGGAATTAGTATTAGGGGTCGTCACGGCTTCTTCACCCCCGGAGGATTTCCCTGACAATGGACGCGTGGCGGGGAATTGGAGGCTGTGCGCGGAAGGTGGACGTCAAATTCCTTGAGAATTAGGAGTCCCGTTTCTTCTCCTAAGGAGGTGAAGAAACTGCACTTTTGCAGCTTTTCTCAAGGAATTTTTGACCGTTCATACCTAGATTTCACCCTCCCACTAGAGTGTAACAGAAACTTTGAGGGCGGTATGTCTTGTGAACCAATCAGATTGGATCAAGTTACCACCACCGAGCTTGGCAGGTAAATCAATTCTCTGGTTTTTATTCTTTAGGATTGTCGCACTGAAAAGGGGTGACACACCTCCTCCGTGCACAACCGCTCCCCATTGGCTCCTTGTTTCACTCGCCAACTTTGAATTCTCCGAGAAAATTGAATCCTTTGAGAAGCTGTGACTACCCCTATTATAAAATAGAGGGAGCACCTTAACCCTTGAAGGACGGACGGGTGGCCGTTGAAATCATGCATTTTGATACTGTGTGGCATCATCTACTTTGAAAAAGCTAAATATATTCATTGGAAGTCAAAATATTGTAGAGGATCTATCCTTTCCACCCCTAATATCGAGGATGAATGATTGCATTTCTATCCTACAAGGAAAGATTCTTTGCCATTCATCGGACGCAAAACGTCCTCAGCGTCGTTTAAGGGTTAATTATGGGACAATTAGGACGTTTTTGTTTGATAGATGACAAAGAATCCTTATATGTAGGACAAAAGTGTGACTATTCATCCGTGGAATTTTGTGTGAAAGGTGACGTCTTCTACATTAGATTGACTTCCAATGAGTACTTTTGTATTTTTTTAAGTAGATGATTCACTCTGTAGCAAAAAAGATGATTTCCATGCTCACTAGTATGTTATTTAAGGATTAACTCCTAAAAGCCTAGAGTCTTCTCTAGAGTTGATGTTTTGAGAAAAATCATCTTAAGCCAAGAAGGACGCCGCAGACGTTTAGTGTTCTATGGATGATAGAATATATTTCTGTGTGGGACAAAAGTGCAACTATTCATCCTCGGAATTTTGTGTGGAAAAGGGAGATCTTCTACAGTACTTTGTCTTTTGAATTTTTTAATACCAATTGTTCCAACAGTTTCAGAAATGATGATTTTTGTACAAGCCCCCGCGTCCTTCTAGGGTTAAAGTTTGATTTGGAAGCATATAATTTTGGAATCAATATACAAACAAAAGTTGTATGTGAGGCAACCCATTCTTGATCACCTCCAATACTGAACAGGGTAGGATGATCTATTTTTTTATTAGTAATTATTAGTAATGATAAACAACACAACTCCCACTTGGTAAGATGGCAACTAGAAATAAAGCACCTTCAATTGGTACTACAGTTCTCTAGCACTTGATTGAAGGTATCTTGATTTCACTATGCACTCAAAAGAGGCAGTCACCCTGTTTCCCATTAGTTCCCCCCCTTCCTCTCTCAAAAAATTTGTGAGCCGTTGATTTTTTTGAAAAACAAATGCTTACCCCCAAAATTGTCGTTGATTTCTCAAAAAATCACAAGACGTTGATCTTGTGAAATTTAATCTGAGCCATTCAAATATAAAATACAAATACTGAATATGAATATGAATACATGTACTGAATACGATATACTAAATACATGTACTGAATACGGTATATTGAATACGGATACTGAATACGGGTACTGAATACGAATACTGAATACGGGTACTGAATACGAATATGGGATACAAATATGGGTAATGAATATGGGTTATTGAATACAAATACCAGTATTGAATACGGGTACTGAATACGGTACTCAATACGGACACTCGGTATCAATTGTCCCATATTGTTTGTCAAGAGCTTTGATTATGAAGATTACAAGAGGGGGGGTGAGGGGGGGTGAGATAAAAAAATTTAAATCAAATTCTAAATGATAGGTGGAGGTGAGTGGGGGTGGTAAAATAAAAAATTTAAAATAAAAATTGGTGTGAGGGGGGGAGTGCATAGTGACACAAAAGTGTCACTATGCCTATACACTCAAAAGAGGCAGTCACTGCCTGCCATCACTTCTAGGTATCTTGATTTCACAACTAGCTCTTGGTTGAAAGTATGATGACTTATATGACTATAATGGGATGGACATTATCTTCACCTAGAAAATTTGTCTTAATTTTGTTTTTGGAAATAAAACTCTGAAAAAATATGGAATCCTTTCAAATCAATTTCTTTACATGGAAAATTTTTTCCTCAACATACCTGCACTCTAGATTTTCTCAATTTCTTAAGTGGTCTCAATTGCTTAAGTGGTCATAAATGTATTGCCTCCTTTAGATTTTGAATTTAAGATTACATCCCTATGGTTAGATTCACAAATGCTATCACCAATAATTTTTATAAATTTGAAAGGGAAATTTTAATTTTCCTTCTAAATTCAATTACAAGCAAAATATTAACATTTTTTAGTACAATTTGTTGGCGTGGATTTGAAATGAGATTTTCTTGACATGGTGATATTTTGAAATTTTTGTGTTTTTTTAAATCTAAGACCTCATTTTTTGCAAATCCAATTTTGAACTAGATCAATGCAATTTTAGCTTGGCCAACTATATGACATACTTCCACATTTACAATTTTAGAAAAATATATGTACTCTAGTTACGCCAAATCCAACCATTAGATAGGACAACTTGATAAAGTATCTCACAAATTAGAATGACTTTCTCCAAGTTGTATTGAGGATGAAACTTGAGTTTCGATCTATTAGCGGTCCAAAAAATTAAAAGGTCGGAGCGTTACAGGGTTAAATGAACCCATGACAGGATTCACACTCCTCAACCAAATATTTAATTATTTCTGAAAAATAAGTTGATGATTGCTTAAAATAGACATTTTTTCTGAAAAAAATCCATACAAGTTTTTTCAAAAATAATTTTTTTAATAAAATGGCTTTTATGTTTAAAATGATTTTCCACCTAACCTACCTTATAGTATACTAATTTGTATCATATACATCATAGTATAGTAATTTGTATGTTTAACTAATAAGTATTCAAACTAAAAAATGGCAAGATCTCTTTCAAAACATCATAATACATAGTTGCAATTCTTCCAAAATACCTAGTCCACTAATTTGTGTTGATCAACTTTTTCATTCACATATCAAATAATTTCTTTCTAGGCTTGTTACATAAATGGATTTCCTTGAAGGACCAAGCATTCAATTTTTGAACAACAAATGAATGCATGTATGCCCTAATTGAACAAAAATCTTGTTTTTCATTCATCTAGGTATCTATTAACACTTGGGAGCAAAAAAATTGTAATACTTATGTGGTGTTACCACTTTATCACTAATGGAGGGTAGCATATATAATTTGTAACACTTGCATGAATAACACTTATTTGACTTTGGAATCATCAAAAATAACACGTATATAAATAGAAGATGAAGATACATAAGATATAAATGTCATCATACATTTAAGCATGATGGAAGAAAAAATCTAAAGTAGTTTGATGAGATTCTTGTGTACACTTATGAAGATAATGAAGGATCTTTTTTTTGCACCAAAGTAAATCCAAAGCCCTTCTCTATTGTAGACCTAAACTTCTAGCCTCCCTAAATTACCATATCAAAAATTTGTCACAACATCATAACATTGCTAAATCTTCAAATGGCACAACATTGTAATATAAAGAGGTTAATTGGCAAAGGAGTTTGAAGTTTAAATCCCAAAGAGGTTGATGGAGTTTATTCCCAAGCATTATGTTTGCACAATGTGGAATGTGTAATGCATGATGTGGAATAGATGATGTGTTACAACATCATTATGTGAGCTATATATAGTATTTTAATGCCCATCACAACATGATTTGTACATTACATGATGAAATTAATTCAAATTCATCGAGTTATAAATTTCCATAGCCTCACTTTCATCCAAATTAACACTTATTGAGGTGAATTCATTGATGCCACATTTAACTACTTTTGGACTTTTGAAAGTCCAAAATTAATAATGGTCATTGGGAGAAAAAAAATGGTTATCAGGAGAAAATGCAAAACATTGGGAAATCTATGTAAGACATTGGGAAATTTATAAAAACATCGGGAGATCTCCCGATGTTATAATCTAGAGATCTTTGGATGTAAAATCCTAAACCTGGGGTCCAAAATTCATTGAATAGTCCAAAAGTAATTAAATATAGCATATTGAAGATGGGAGTAGTATTCCACCTTTCAAGTATTTATCCATTCATTGTATTTGTATTTGTTTTTAAACATATACTATACTTTTAAATCATTCTCCTTCTATTTATATTTATCCCCAAAATAGTGGTATTCAACATGTGTAGACATTTAAGCTCCACAAACACTTGCCTATTACCTCTATAAGTATTTAAGTTTACAAATAATTCTTAATCATGGACAAAACTCTAGACAGACAACAATGTACTCCAAAATTACTTAATTTCCTTATTTTGGAAATAAAAACTAAAAAAGATAGGGCCTATGTGGTAAAAACAAATGATATTTCAAATTGCCATTGCTAGAGCAACAAAATTTATTCAATACAAATCTAAAGTAATGTCAAGCAATTGGAAACTTCCATGCACTAGTTTCCAAAAGGAGATGGAAACCTTGTAACTCAGGACAAAACTTCAAAGCCAATATAGACATCTCTAGCAAAAAGAAGACTGATGAATAGGAAAGGTGAACATGGACCAAAGGAAAAGAACAAGTCACCAAAAAAAGCATAATTAGTGATTTAAAGTTCAAGGTGCTAGATTTTTGTGCCATGTCCATGTTACCTTATTAACCCTTGAGCGCCCCATCGCCTCAAATATGACCCCTCCAAATTGAAAGATCTCCTTGTTTGACTATTCTAATCTTTTCAATGCTATGGTCAAAGGACGTGTCCTTTTCACTCTAGCTCTAGACCTATCTCTACTACCAATCTGTACGGCCAATTTTTTTTTGTTTTTGGAAACACATGGACACATTCCATTGCAGAGGAAAGAGTACACAAACTAAGGAACTTAGTCCCCGGCGACAGTCATTTTTTTCATTTTCCACATCAAAATAACTAGGACCAAAACGCGCACCTAAGACACAACTGGAGATCAAGGGAAGGGAACCCAACGCAGGAGAAGCAAATTCTCAGAAGGCGAAGCCTGGTGAGTTGGCCACTTAGGAACTAAAAACCCAAAATCCAATAGGACCATGTGTGATCGGTGAGTGCTTCGCAAAGGATTTGCTCGAGTTTTGGAGTTGGTACGGCCAATTTGTGTGGATCTCTTTTTAGATGATAGTTTGATGGGAATGAATTGAGAAGGGTCTGGATTTTAGTGAACATGAGTTGGGCGCTCAGGGTTAAGGTTCACTCTCTGATTGGCTCTATTTGACCTTGATTGATGCAAATTGCACAACCAATTGGCCCCCCAAAGTGGACGCCATGTGGCAACCGTAGTGTTCCCTTCTTGTCTATTAACCATATAGTTCAAAATGGCCACCCAATAGATGGCTGAGCATTTACGAACTACTATAGGGGAATTGGATGATTGTGTTTTGAAGTTCAAATATTTCAAATAGAAAATTCTAGGAAGATAAATGGTGTTGCTTTTGAAAGTTTCCTTGGAGTTGGCATAGTTTTCCATTCATTTGAGATCTTGGACTAGAGTCTATATAATTGCATACTTCTTTTGAAAATGGATGTACATTATAGGAAATGTAATCTCATTAATATTTTGTGATAACAATCATAGTATTGGCCTAAAGATCATCATGATTGCTTGAATAGTCATAATATATAAATCACTCTCATTTTTTACAATTGATATTACAATTAAATCATTCGTGAATAAACCTCAATTAGTTGATGGAGTTGTTCCAATAGGATTACAACTTAACAATGAATGTGGTCAATTGCCAATTGTTGTAGGGTTTGTGCATACATTCAACATCATAGTACAATATAGATGATAGGGGCATCTTGGGTGGAAATCAACAAATGTCAAACTTTGGGAAATCATTATTCAAATGATTTGTTATGAAGAAATCAAAATCGTATGAAAAGTTTTTACATTAATCCCTACAGTTTCATGACTATATTCTTCCAAAAAACACTTCAAATTTCCATATTTATTTGTGCATGGAGCTATGATGAAAAAAAAACTATTTATTGTATATCTAGTCTGAGGGGCTTGTATTTGAATTCCATGAGAAGGTTAAAAAAAATTCAATTTTTTTACCAAATAGGACTGTAAGATATTAGTATTTTTAGTGGTATTTTTTTAATGTACCTTGCCATACTAGTGGTTCAATCTTTGAATCTTCTTTGCAAAAATTTTGCACTATAAAGTTTGAGCTATAACTTTCTTTTTTAGAAAATTACATTGAAAATATAGAAAATAAATTCTAAAAAACATAATAATTTAATTGCTTTTCATTCGTTAAGAAATTCTTTGGTGAAATTAGATACCTAGTGGAATGAAAAATGAAATCCTTAATAGTTTTGAAATGGAATTGAAACACATCAATCTTTATAGCTAGTTTGTTTTAGCAAATATCCTAAAGCATATGAAAGTTTTTGTTTTGAAAATTATGAAAAATTGAGTTAAAAAATGAATTCTAATCGTTACATTCTTAGGATGATTCAGGAAGATGCCGTGATTGCTCATAAAATAAGACTCTTTGTACCTTTTACATCACTAACTTGAATGGAATGAATCAAAGATTTTCATGTAGACATAAATATATACTATGAGTGATAATAATTTTGAACTTAAATTTTGTGTTTTTTAATTTTTTTCAAGCATTTTGTACTTTAGTTAGGAAGGTTGATAATTTTTTCTAACACGCATCAATTAAAATAATAATTATATGCCTTTAAAGCTAGCACATTCCTTTTTATTCCATAAAATTAAAAAAACCACAATAAAATTTGACTCAATAGGAACTTGCTCCATATCCCCCCCACCCTCCAAAAAAATCTTTAAGACTTTGAACCTTTAGGATTCAAGTATATGTCAAACCTTTTATAAAAATGATATTTGATAAGGATGTGTAGGCCAAACAAGCTACCTCATTCATTGCCTTGGCCAAACTCTCCAAGGGATAAATGTGAAAATTTGTCTTGTGATTTTGCAAATTGATTTGTGTAGTTTTGACCTAGTCTACCTAATTCGGAATCTTTGATATCAAATGTAGATTCCAATTTTCCAAATATCATCAATCTTCCAAAGAAATGGAAAAAGAGGTAAGGGCTAAGGAGGGCATTTTTCTAAGGAGGCCAAATATGCCTAACCTATATTGCTCTTAAGATTAAAAAAATGTGTTCTAAAAGTAATTTCTAACACACGACTACACATTGCTTCCTTCAATGTACCAATTGCATTCATCAATGTATTAACAATGAACTTATCAAAGGGTGTCCTATGTCCTAGTATGTGATTACAACTTTTGAAAATCCATAACTAATTCTAGAAAGGTCCAAAAAATATGAAACAACTTAGGTTTAGGGAGAGGCACCCAATGGCGTCCTTGTACCCAATGCCATCCTTGTACCCAATGCCATCCTTGTACCCAATGCCGTCCTTGTACCCAATGTCCAAATTTGCAAGACATGATCATTTCAGGCTATAAATGTAGGTAGGCAGTACATGGCTTATTTCTTTGACCTAAAATAATAAGCAATCTATAGTCCCGCTACATTTATGTTCTAGAATGAATGCCTAACCTAGAAAGGGACAACATTGGGTACATGGATGCCATTGGGTGCCTCTCCCTTAGATGCTAATCCCATTTATCTTTCTAGGACTATTTTACTAAATCATATTTCAAGTCAACAAACTCCCCCAAATTCCCAAAACCAGCTGGTAAGGTAAATGGTACTCCCTCCGTCCCAAAATGATCTTCCTGTTAGACCAAATCTTATGGATTAAGGATAAAAACAACTTTTTAAAGACTCAATTCGCATAGTATGTAGAGTTTGGTGTTCTCTTTGCATCCTAAAAAAATTGAGTTTTGAAGCCCTTTTCAAAGTGTAGTTTTTGAATATTGAAAAGTGAATATTTTGGGGTGTTTTTAAAGAACACCAGTGAGCACTTAATTGTTGAATGTGAGGTTGCCATTTTGAGGGCATTTAGCATATGCCTAAGACCATGTATAGACCTTTGATTTGGCTTCTAAAGCTTAATCTATTTCAATTGGGAAATACTCAAAGAGATGCAAAAAATAAAAATTGTAAGAGTGGATTGATGCTTTCAATCATTATATTTGTCTTTTGCTTGATGTTTGCATGGATGGAGCAAAAACAATCACTTAGAGTTGTTTTGCTAGTCCCAAATAACAATTGTAAGCCAAATTTGATTAATTTCAACATCAAAAAGTGCAATAGGAAGATCATTTTGGGACAAAAAAAGAAGGCCAACAGGAAGATCATTATGGGACGGAGGGAGTAGCATTTTCCAAATCTCCTGTCCATTCTCTTGAGTTTTCCATCTTAACTTCTCAATAGGGGTAGTCACAGCTTCTCAAAGGATTCAGTTTTCTCGGAGAATTCAAAGTTGGCGAGCAAAACAAGGATCCGATGGGGAGCGGTTGTGCACGGAGGAGCTGTGACACCCCTATTCGGTGCAACGATCATGAAGAATCAAAACCAGAGAATCGGTTTACCTGCCAAGCTCGATGGTGGCAACTTGATCCGATCTGATTGGTTCACAAGACATACCGCCCTCAACGTTCATGTTACACCGGAGGCGGAGGGTGAAATGCGCGGCAAGGAGGATAAAAAATTCCCTGAGGATATGGTCGAAAGTGCCGTTTCTTCACCTCCTCAGGAGAAGAAACGGCACTCCGAATTCTCAAGGAATTCGACAGCCACCTTCCGCGTTTAGCCTCTAATAATCCGCCACGCGTCCATTCTCAGGGAAACCCTGCCGAGGTGAAGAAGCCGTGACTACCCCTAATGAATGATGCTCTTGTCAGTCTTGTGCATGCACCCATTGCATAATCTGTTTGAGAACATCTGCTTTGGTATCAATCTCTCCTGGGTGCGTGTTTTGACCACCAATTTCACAATAGCAGTGGACTCGTAGGGCATGTGGCTTTTCCCATGGAAAGGCTGCCATCCAGCCCCCTCTGACTATTATTTACATATCCCATAGCTTATACGAATCCTTGCTCACATAATTGATCAATGATCCTATCCTCCTGCGTTGGATGAACAACAAAATTCCACACGGCCGCCTCCGTCCATCATACAGCATCCAAATTATTGATGCACTTCTGGCTTTGGGTTGTACTCTTATTTTTTTGTTTGTTTTGTTTGTTGGAATGAAATACTACATACTCTTTTTCTTTTGCAAAGCTGACTTCATTTTAGTTGTAACTTACCCCCAAAAGAAATCCTCCAATCACCTTCCATTTTAATTCCTTGAATGTTCCTTGGCTTGCAAATGCGTCAGAGGAATTCCATGAACATTCAATGAGATATCACCCAGTTCAACCATCCAGCTTGTCAAGTTTATTATGGACCTAGGTTTACCCCTCAGTCAACGTCCTCATTCATCTCCAAAATTGACGATTTCAGAAAAAATCAATATAAAGTGCTATTTGAAAGCATATTTTGGAATTGATATAGGAATAAATGTTGTAGACTAAGAGTTATAGATTCCATCCATACAATTAGATTCACCAATACTATCACCAATATTTTCTTATAAATTTTGAAAGGGAAATTTTAAAATTCCTTCAAAACTCAGTAACAAGCAAAATATTCCCATTTTTGGAGTAGAATTTGTTGGAATGGATTTGAAATTAGGTTTTCTTGACATGGTGATTTTTTGAATTTTTTGTGTTCTTAAAATCCATAACCTATTTTGGCAAATCTAGTTTTGAACTAAAATGAGTAAAATCAATGCAATTTGGGCTTAGTCAACCACTTGACATACTTGCACATTGGTAATTTTAGAAAAATATTTACTCTAGTAACACCAAAACCAACCTTTAGATAGAACAACAACTTGATATAGTATCTCCACAAATTAGAAGAACTTTCATCCAAGCAGTTAGGAGCAAATGAAATTGAAGTTTCAATCTATTCATCATCCAGAAAATGGACGTTGGAGTGCTCCAAGGTTCAGCTTATAAGTAAGCTCATATCTATGTTAATCCCTAAAATCCCAAGGCCTTTTCGGGTTCAATAACATCATTGCTTTTGAAGTGCTATAAATCTAAATGTCACTCCGGTGTAGTGATCTCAACTGTACAATCTTGTAGTGTATGTGTTGTAGATGGGGTGAATCAAATTTGGAGTCATTTGGCAACTAAGATTGCAAGATTATAATGTATTAGTGTTGAAAAATGATACTGAAATTTTCTTAAAAACACATTTGGAAGTGAAATTTGATTTCTAAATCTACTCAAATGAAAAAACTTCAAACTAGAATGTGAAAGAAAATATCATCCAATTGAATCATTGGGTTTGCAAAATGGATTTGAAAAGTCAAAAAATAGTTGCAATAAACACATCTATTGCTAAACCTCCTTTTACTAAAACAATTTTCAATCTTTCATAACCTCATGGATTGATATGAAAATTAACCACACAAACTAGACTAGTATGTGCAATTTTTCCAAAAGTTTTTATTGGAAATGGACTTTGTATGAAGATGAAACAAGCTGCCAAACTTCTTTGTAATCCAAAGATTTCTGATTTTGAACTTTGAATTGCTCCCAAACACTCAATACAACTTGGATTGACGTGAAAATTATACCACAATAACTAGACCTCGAGGAGAACATAACACAACAATTTTTTATTCATTGAAATCAAGCATTGGATGAAGGAAATACAAGCCTCCAAAGTTGTAGCCATCAAATGTAGTTTTATGAACTCAAATTGAACCTATGGACTTTGATTGGCAACCAAATGATCAATACATCTTGGATTGATCTAAATGTAGGATTGCCATTGAATCTAGAGTGAAAATCTATGACAATAGTACATGCCTTAACTTCAACTATAGTAAAATTAAAGCAAGTCCTACGGTCATAGATTTTCACTCTAGAATCAATGATGTCTTTACATTTTGGTGATATTAGGTGAACGGTTGGTATTGAATTAAGCTAACTTAGATTGCCAAAATGCCTGCATTAGAAAAATTGTGGACTCTTTACAGGGTTGCTAGGAAGTGCCAAGAGGGACCCTCAGTGCATTGCATTTATTTTTCCTGAAGAATTTTTCCTCGATTTCTGCACTTCCGTCACTCCCAAATATCAAAGCATTCATTCTCAAGTACTATTAGTTAGGGTTGTGACAAGTGTTGTTTTGTTTTTTGAAAGCACCTCCAAAGCACCTTCCTCTGGCAATTGCAAAATAGAATATTGAAATATACTTCTTGGAACTTCCGATATTCACACAAGGTGAATCTATTTTTTTTTAATCAGAATATAGGCTCAATAGCTCAATAGGCTCCAGATATGGAATAGCTTTTTAAAGGTTGGCATCCTTCTAGAGAGTCCAAATTTTTTCTAATGATAGCTTCATTACATGCCAATTCCTTAAAGTTGCTAAAGAGATCCTCATCTTTCATTGTCTGGGTCTCATGGAACCGCACAGTAGAAAAGCTCGATCTTCAGTCATCACCAATGCTCCCTTCTCTAGTTCCTTCTCCTCATCCATCTCAATTGAACCCTTGTCTTTGTTTGAATAAGAGTTTTCATCTTTGCTTGAGGTGATGCATTAACTCTTAAAAGATACTGCGATCGTTTTTTGTCCAATGGATGAAAGAGAATCCTTCTATGTAGGACAAAATATAACTATTCATCCCTAGAAATTGAAAAAAAGGGAAGGTCTTCTAACAACTTATAATGATTGTTTTTGGATTTTTAAGCCATTGATTTACACTGTATCAAAATGAATGATTTCCACGGTCACCACCCCATTTAAAGATCAAGCAACGATGGGGTTCTCTAGAAAGCGATAGCCCCCTAGGTTGCAACTTCCAACCGAGCAAATGATTTTTTGTAGATTAAACTAAATTCATTCTTAGGGATCTAGAGAAGGACTCTCCCAAGCTTGAAAAAGGGCCTGAATAGTTTAGGTTGGTTAACAATCTTATGTGTTATTTTGAAATGTGAAATTGTCCCTCTTTTGCTATCAAAAGTCCTTAAATGTTCGTCACAAAAAAAGAATCTAAGTTCATCAATATCTCAATTAGTGAGTGAACTTCATTTTAATTGGATTATAAACAAGCTAGGAATAGATCCAAAGATAGTTGACCCGGGAAAGTCTCAGAGCTGCTATTCTTCTTCTTCTACACTGAATAGGGGTATTAAAGGGACTCACACTAATTAATTGACGTTTCACACTACATAAATATCTTCATTTTTTATACATCAATAGTGACTGAAATGTCTAGTGACTGAAGTGTCTCGGGGCTCTACATCATGTTTTGACCATCTACAGTTTCCATCATTTAATCCCCTTCATTGTTTGGTCCCCTTAATACCCCTATTCAGTGAGTAGGTTATGGTGGCAATCACTCACAACTCCAAGAGCTTGTTACCATTCGTTCAAGCATGCATGTTTCCTCAAAAGCCTTCAAACACGCAAGTCAAAGCTCCCGGTCAACTCATTTAACACTTGAAGGACAACAAGAACGTTTCGGGTCCTTTGGATGACAAAAATCAACTGCACTAGATGCAGAAAAGGTATTTTTCATCCGTATATTGGGTAAATGTGAAAGTAGAGATGTCCTTGTCGTGCTTAGGCTCGGTTTCCTCTTTCATCAAGCACAGTGTTGTTTGTAAGAACTATTTAAGGTAACTTACTACGGCTTTCATTCGATCTTCAGTTCATGCTTGCCCCCTCTTTGATAAATTTCTTCTCCTACTTGGCATCAAGTATGGGCTAATTAATTAACTCCATGCCATGGGAGAGGCTAGCTCGATCACTAGAACATGCATGTGATTCTTTCTCTGCTGGGAATAATTAATTAATCCAAGAATGATAAACTCGATCGATCGGTGGTATTGGAGCATCACGGAAACTTGCATCGATCTTGAAACCAACGTAACCAACACGCTGCAATTAACCTCGAATTAATTCCATCTTCGTCGATCCCTCCCATCACTAGCTCTTCAACGTTCCTTCTTCCTTCAAACTTGTCGCTGAACGTACGCGCGCAGTCTCAACAGAGACATAACCTTACTTGTGAGAATGGGAGTGAGAGCATGAATTCATTCACCGCAAGATCGAGAGATGGTGGGGGAGCGGAGGAGGAAGAAGCGAAGGGCGGGAAGAAGAGCCGGCACTGCAACTTCGGGACGAGGAAGGACGACAATGAAAGAACGGAACTGAAGTGGACGAAGAGACACTCAGGACGGACGGAGCTCCTGGCATGGTTGGAATTGGCATTCAATAGAGGCAACACGAAGGGGAATGTGGACAGCCCGGAAGAGTGTCAGTCAGGCACAGCTGGGTCCCAGCCAAAACGGCATGTGACGAATCGAGGTGTGTGTGTGATGTGTTCCACTTGTATTGCAGTGTACATTGGCGGTGGAGTTTGTTGCGAGGCAGCAGTGAAGCAGAGATGGTGACCATGAAGGCCTCCTCCGAGGAAGCGACGCCGAGAGCGGCCTTGCAAGGGATGGGGACACTGCTGCGCGTGGGAACAAAAGCCATGCAGGAGCTCATGGTGGCGCATCTGACGGAGGACACCAGCAGCGAGGAGCTGCGGCTCTTCCTGCGCTCGCTGCACCGAAGTGGCGCCACGGTCAGAGCCGACGTCGTGCTCCTGTTTCCTGGCGGACCCATGCCCTGCGCCATGGAGAACGTCATCCAGGAGGAAGAAAACAGTTTCCAGAAGTTGCTGGTGGAGTTTGAGCCTAAGGATGGGGAGGAGGAAGCTATGGTGTCCCAAACTGACGACGACGCATCTGCAGGTATGAATCCTGTGCAATGCAACCCTTGCACTCCGCAGATTGAGTCGGCAGACTGAGAGACTGAATATTCAAACCTTTTGTTGTTCAATCTAATAAAAGGGTGCTTTCTATGTGTCGCCAGATTGACTGTCGCACTGATTCGTCACTGAAGCTTGTCTTACGTGTACTGCAAAGATTGCCAAGCTTGTAGAAGCTTGTCTTACAAATGCTACGAAGATTGCAAAAGCTTGCTTTTCGTATACTGCAAAGATTGCACAGCTTGTAGAGGCTTAGCTTACGTATACTGCTATGATTGCAACGATTCTTGAAGTTTGTCTTACGTATGCTACAAAGGTTATAAAAGCATGTAGAGTCTTATCTTACGTAAATTGCTGAAGTCTTATCTTATGCAACGATTGTTGAAGTTTGTCTTCCGAAAATTGCAAAGATTGCAAAGATTGCAGAAGCTTGTCTTACGTATATTGCAAAGGCTGTAAAAACTTGTCTTMTGTGAACTGCAAAGATTGTAGAAGCTTGTCCTCCGAATGCCACTTCAATACGGTTGATAGGATGTGAACTTATCTTTGCGAACCACGAAGAATGTAAAACCTGTCCATGTTTCTAACGCAAAAGAGCGGGACATCGCAGACGCCACCCCATCAATCGCCTCCTTCAACGCAACAGCATTCAAGAGACGCACCGATGACGACACTCAACAAGATCCATCTCCAGARATCATCTGGGGCCGACKTCAAMCYACACCKTCGCCACCAACAACAGACAACCCCRACCCCGACACCATAACAAATCCCATCATCCCAACCAGCTGGGCATCCTACGGCAGCATCGTGTCCTTCGACACTCAAGAGCTCGACCCCCAGGACGCCTTACAAGGCTTCTTCGACACGCCCCCAGTGCAGCTCCGTCGCTGGCTCTGCTACGACATGCTTCTCGGCATGGTCAAGTCCCGCTACAAAAACGTCCTGGTGTCACAAGTGAAAGGCGTCTACATTCTCGGCGACGCCTTGTCCGTCCTACGCAAGAAGCCCGCGCTCTACCTCACAGCTGAGGATCTGCAATGGCGCGACGCAACCCAAGAATTTGTAACGATGGAGCCCATCTCGCAGCCTGAAGTGGAGACGACGCCGACTGTGGTGGATCTTCCGTCCGCGCGGTACGAGTCCATTCGACGGAGCTTGCGGGAAAGCARCAAAGTGAAAGTTCAAGGAGAAGTGGCGCAGTTGGGGTTGATGCAGAGCGTCTATGGGTTGCAGATGTGGAAGACGCTGGCGGAGAGTGACAAGGAGCGGGTGGTAGTGAGCTCTGCGGTGATTATGGGGGGGATGCAGTTYGTGCGCGGGTTGGCGAGCAAGATGACTTCGGAGATTGTGAGGGTGGCGATGGAGAGGAAGAACCGGCGACACTTTCATGATAAAGCGGTGATCAACATGTGGGTGCACAAGAAAGCGGCGCTCGGGAAGCGTATTGCCGATCATCTGAAAGTGGTGAAGAATCAAGACTCTGTTGTGCAGACTTCAATTCCATCGTTRCCATCCTCGCTTCGATCTGTGTTGCCGTTGCGYAATCGGCGTCGGTATCTTGTGGTGCATGATCGGGAGGCTTCCGCACTGCGTCGGGCGTTGTGCACTTTAGATTCCCGGTTCTATCAACGCTGCTTGTAACATCATCGTCGCCTTTTCTCCCTTTCATGCACATGATTTTGTAGATGGTGCTAAGCCCTAAATCCCAAACCCTTGCAACCCTTGCCACTGTGGTGTGCTTCGAGTTGTGTTCGTGATTTTTATCACTTTGCATACTCTGCCGCTTCCTATCTGTTTGGGTTGCGGTGCGGATCCATGACACATTCTTCGACGTGAAGGCTGCCTTGGGTGTCGGGAATTTCATGTGCTCTTCCTCGGGATTCAAGTGGGAGCTTCAGTGCAAGTGTTTTCTACTGTAAAAGGCTGTGATGGGAGTCACCAGCCCTTGAAGTTCACGAATGTTATGCTTGGAAGTGGGTGGTTATTGTATCACTAATATTGCTCTCAAACAGGTGGTGGCTGCAAATGGGTAAAATGTGGTGGTTATCTCAAACTGGTGGGTTGGCATTCTTGGTGCTTGATTCAGCTTGAAACAATTGGCTCGAGCGTTGTTTGCTTGAGACGACGACTGCAGGGCTACCCGTGCAAGGACTGCCTATCAACGACGTACAACCTTGCTTTCAGCAAATTGTGGTGGCAGGACTTGGAAGCCGGAAATCTTTGCTGCCAAGCTCAAATGGTGTTGTAAYTGTCATGGAAGATTTTCGCTCAAGGGGTCCTCATGAGACGGCACCTTCAATGCTATCAATGCAAGCAGTTTCCATCAGCAACATACAGCAATTACCCCACGTTTCAGCAAATTGCAGTGGCAGGTCTTGGAAGGTGGAAATCTTTTGCTGTCAAKCTCAAATGGTGTTKTATTAGWACCATGTGARAGAYCCTATTTGTGKCATGTGACTAATTTGTGCCACTTTTGCAGCCAYTATGTATTAGTAGAGRACCTTTTYAGATTGGAAATGTACAGCACTATTGATACAGAGTGGCACAAATATGGTGGCTTCTTAATTGCGGCACAATTAGGGTCTCTTACCTGAATTGATCTTACGAAAGTCATTGATTAAGGGTTGTTTATATAAGATAACACCTGCAAGGCTACCGGCTTGAAGACTTTCTATCAACAAGGTATGACAAATGCCCCATGTTTTCAGCACACTGGTGGCAAGCCTTGGTCGTGCACCATCAAGCCCAAATGGCACCATTTAAGTGCTGTGTAACTTACCATTWCCTACTGATGTAAKTTAGCTTTATATTCTTTTGGTTCAGTGCTGTAGACTGCTCTGATGCCTAATCTCATTTGTTATCATTATTTTTCCGCAGAAGCCTTGAGTGCGCTTGTTTTCTGCGTTGGGTTTAAGTTAATAGTGTCATGAAGCTGGTGGGTAGGAAGTTGGAGATGCTCATTGCTCTTCATTATTACGGTAGGTGTGAATAAAAATAAAATCTAGAACAGTGCGCGCTTGCCAAATGGGTAGGAGCTGAACTTTAATGACTTTCATGTATCAATTGAATTCCTTGACAACAACTTGTTCTGTGCACGTGGCATACTTATGTTTTGATGTCTGGATGTYTTGGCACCAACTTACTGATGTGGACAATTATGAACACGTTGGTATGTACTGTACGGTGTAATATCCCACTCTAGGATTGGCAACAGACGCTGGCTCTCTCATTTCACTAATTTACAGGTCTGCTATWGCTGCACATTAGCTTGAAAATCTCAGATGAATTTGATTACACAACTTCTGCATGTGAATTTGTGAACAATTATGTGTGAAGACTGCATTTAGAAACCCATTTGTACCCTGTATACTCTAAATGTTTCAAGATATAGAAGATGAACATCAGACTCCTTTAAAACCTCCAAAAATCTTCGCCATGAGGGATTAGTTGTAATTTTTAGTCTTTGTGCTAGTGGTACATGCATCAGCAAGAGTATTCAAAGCATAATGTTTGCAAGAGCGACCCTGTACTATGCTAATAACTAACAGAAGCCTATAAGTATTTCAGCATCAATTTACTGCATTATAGAATCATGAACAAGGAACTTCAGGTACGCGCACTATACTGTCTCCTCTCTAGAATTGTCAACAATCATGCAGCCAAACGTCAAAAGGAATGTTAAATCAGACAAACCACCAGCCCAGCCCTTGGTATCCCTTGAACCCTTAAACCCTAGCTTGCACATACCTGTAGCAGCTCACTCTGCGCGTCGAATTTCTGCGCAGCCCCCATAATCTCAATCATGGCATGATAAGTCTGCAGACTGTGACTAAACGACTGCCGCTTCCCTGCCCACAGGAAAAACGAATGCGCCACATCAGGATCATCCAATTCTCGCAGCACTTTGTTCAACAGCTTGGACCGTAACCGAATCTTCAGCTTCTCCAGCTCGTTCACCGTGTCCACATTCCACTCCCCTCGCTTCTTCACAATGCCACAAATCTTCTCCACAACCTTCGTCTCCGCTGCTCGCCTTTCCTTCTCCTTCCGAGACGCTCTCCAACCTGCGGAATCCACAGTGGAAGACGACGACGAGGACTTGCTGTGGAGAGATGCCAAAGGTGGAGTAGGATTGAATTGTAACTGGGATGMRGACGACGCTAAWAGGGTGAAGGGACGATTTAGGGTTGAAGGYGGTGAGGATGGTGAGAGGAGTTTTTGCAGCAACAATCGGCCTCCTGTTCTCCACATTGTCATGATGCATGTGAAAAACGTCGAGGCTCCTGGGATCCGAGCTCGAAACCCTAATTCTCATGACATCAACTGGACACACAAATGCAGAGCAAATCTTCGCAGCAAGCCATCTCGCTAAGGAAAGAAGAAATGGAAAGAAGCAAGCAGCTACGCTGCGAGAGACGCTGTCCGGGTAGCACCGCTACCATTTTCACTTACGGTCTTAAGAGGTCTTTGCAAACTTCTGCACATTCACTAGAAAAGCCTAAAACATCTTGAATGAGCCCTTTGCAATGCAGTGACGCCCAAAAAATGTTTCACAAAAATTTAAGGGGTTTAGAATAGCACTTTTTATCTAAGCCTACATGGCTTAGATAGTAGAACTATCCCCAATAGACTCTTCATTCACATTGGTCAAAAAATGACTAGAATTAATCTTCTTCTTCTTAAAAAATTTATAAACCATGGAAGGACGTTGTCTTGTTGTTAGGTACTCAAGTCAAAAATAATTCAATTTTTGGTGTATTCTTGTTTTTATAGTAACTAGCAGTTGGCGCTTGCTATGCTATGCATTCATCATTAAAATTTTATAAGAATTTCTATGTATTAGATAGAATGTATAATATGTCATACAATGAATGCGTCGCATAGCAAGCACAAGCCCCAAGTATTAATGGTAGCATTTGTGATATTACAGAGGGAGTTATGATTTTAGTAGTATGATAGAAAAAGTCATCCATCGGTCATTTTGGGTCATTAGGGTCATTTAATCGTGAAGCACAAGTCTATGACCGCTTTTTCAAACCTTAAAGTTCCTCTTTCTAGATGCTTGCATTTTGGGACTATATTATTACGTGAATGAAAATTTTTTTTTTTCAAATATGTAATTGCATATCTTCTATAAGTCTTAAAATATTCAAATTTTGTGGTGAATGATATTGTAAAACTTGATAATGCAAAAAAAGTTAGTTATCATTTTAAAATTAGAAAATTAACATTCCATGGTACTAGTTTCAAAGTTCAAATTGCAATAAAATATGTGGATATAGGAATTTTTAAAAATTTCAACATTGTAGTAGAAACTAAAGTTGATAAGATGTTTCATATTAGGTCTTAAATTCAAAAAATGATCACTACAATGGCTTAAATTCAAATTCAACTAAGGAGCATAAATTGCCAAAATATCCTACATAGTGATCAATGGATTTGCCATTTTCTTAAATAGGTAAGTCAAAAGTATTACATGAAGAGAGTAAACAGCATCTTTTACTCAAATTGGATTCAAACTACTTTCCACTTGAAGCTACCCTAAAATCATCTAAAGTCTCTTCTTAGGCATTTTAGGGTTAAGAAGTTCTTAACAAGTTATGAGAGTTTAGTTAGAACACATGAATGTTGTGCGGATGAAATTGTGACTAATTTGCATTTAATATAATGAAATTAGTATTTTGCACTTCAAATGAATTTTAAAAGAAAATGTTAACTCTAAAATCATACAAACTATGGTCAGGAAGCAACCGATAAAGAAAGGGAAGATTTTACACTARAGATGTAAAGGCAAAACTATTATTAGAAAGTAGAATTTTGCATAATAAATAGTGCAAAGAACCTAATCAAAATTTAAAGTATTTCCACCATACCTAGTGGTCACGGATCTGACGCTCTTTGCCAAATAATTAATTTAAGTTGGAAAATGTAATTCAATAGATGATTGAAAATGCAAGAGGTTGTTTTTTTCCTTAATATTTTTCTTAATTAATGGTTGTTCTAAATTTTTTGGCATTTTCTTTTAGAAATATTTTTTGCCTACATTGACAACTAGGTATCATATTAGAAAAATGTCTTTATAAATCTAAAAGGTTAGAAGAACAAAAAAAATTCAAAATCCAAGAGTTGTAGCCCTCTATTGTTCATTGACTCATATATGGGCTAACTTTAGTTTAAAATCAACCAATTGACCTTCCATGACGTCTCTTCAAAAGARGGTGCATCTCCCATTGCTTGCAAAAATAAAGAGAATTACCAATCCTTATTTTTTAAGAACATCCAAGCATTTAGTTATCAAATTTCAATTCAATTTACATTAGAGCATGTGATTTATATTGTAAGATTTCATTATGTCTTTCCAAATTTTTTCTTTAAAAATAAAGGAAATGAAATTTTGTGTGAAAATACTGATTCCCTATGGCACCAAATTTTCAATTTGCATTTGTAAAACACTCTCTAATCTTGATTAAGAATGCTTGCACTTACATTCATGAAGGATAGAAAAAAATAAAAACTAATGAAAGGTGATGTGATCATTTTCCAAAATTGATAACTCAATATTTTTCTTTAATTATTCCAATTATTTAAAAAAAATTTATTGGAGAATCAATTCAACCAGCATTATTCAAAATACTCAAACTACATCACTGAATTTTTTTTTACTCCAACATTTGCTCTTAATATTGGCAAATTTGACTCAATTTCTACCAATTAACGCCTTTTATTATTCTAAATTGGTATCCCCTACATGCTTAAGAAGAAGTGGCTGCGCCAGGCGGGTACCATGGTAATATCCGGATACTGGTGGAGGATGTGGATGCCGTGTACCGGGTTGCCCTGGTATTGCCGGACGTTAAGGTTTTGAAGCCGTTGGAGGATCGATATTACGGGTTACGGGACTTTACTTTGGGGGGCCCATATGGGCTTGCGCTTCGATTTGCAACTCCACTTCCGGGCTTCACTGAAGACTAGAGTGATTGCACCAAAATAAGCGCCCAAATAATTGTGGTTTGCATTATGCAATTGTTTAAATCTTTGATGGGGCTTGTTGTTCATTGAAAGAGGACTCTAATTTCCACATTTTTTCCAAAAAGAAAAAAAAAAAAAAAAAGAAAGAAAGAAAAAGAAAGAGAAAGAGGACTCTAGATTTGTTTAATTATCTTGTACTTTTTTGGGTGTATGAATGAACCATGAATTTTCAAAGTTTTGATTATTGGTGTACCATAACCAAAATTGACCCATGGCTCTCATGTTCAAAGTGTTTGTATTTTAGTTCAAAAAATAAATAGGACAATTGTAGTAATGTGGCGAGACTTGATGCATTTTGCCATATTAACCTCTAAAGGACGAAGGCCTTTTTTTTGCAAAAAAACAATCAAAACTGTAATTTTTATGGCAAAGAGTAAAAAATTTAAAAATTATTTTTTATGCACATTTAACCATAGGATCTTACACCTAACTGGTATAAGAATGCGTGGAAAAAATTTCGGAAATTTTGACCACACAGATTGTAAGATATCTCCATTTAAAGTGAAAAAAACAAGTTTTCAGCACGGTGTGGGACTTAGATTATCCCTTCATTGCCGCAGGGGACGAAAAGAGTCCTCACACAATCTAGCAGTCAATTTTGAAGCGCACTAACTTTAGCATCTAATGTCTGAATTCAATCAAACTTGTTGGAAAAGTTGCGCATAATAGTCTAGTTTCTATGGTAAAATTTTTAGGTCCATCCAAGACGTATTGAGTTTGTGGAAGTTAGTCAAAGTTCTCAGGTTCAATTGAGGCTCAACACATTGCATTGTGATGGCTGCAACTTCAGGGGATTGTATCTTTTTCATCAAATGTTTGTTTTCAACAAAATTTGTTGGGTTTTGTTTCCATAAAGTTCTAGTTATTGTGGTAAAAGTTTCATGCCAATCCAAGCTATTTTGAATATCTCGGAGCAATTCAAAATTCAAAATCTAGAAATTTTTGCATTTCAGTGAACTTCTGCGGCTCATAACTTCTTTAGATATGATCCTTTTCAAATATTTTTTGTTGGAAAAGTTGCTCTTACTAATCTAGTTTGTGTGGTTAAAATTTCAGATCCATCTAAGACGTCATGAGTGACTAAGAAGCATTTTAGTAGAAGGAGGTTTAGCCACATATGTGAATTTTTGCTCCTTTTTTCCATTGTTTTTTGACATTTCAAATCCATTTTGCAGACACAATAAGTCATTTTTATGATATTTTCTTTTCACTAAAGTGTATATATTTTGGTTTTAAATCACTTTGTAGTTCAAAGTTTTGTCATTTGAGTCGGTTTAGAAATCAAATTTCACCTCCAAATGTGTTTTTAAGAAAATTTCAGCATCTTTTTTCAACACTAAAACACTATAATATTTCAATCTGTACGGTCAAATGACCCTAATTTCGTTCCACACCATCTACAACATGCACACTACAATATTATACGGTTGAGATCTTCGTAACTGAGTGAAAGTGAGACTTTTAATACTTGCAAAGTGAGGATGCTTTTAAGCATGGATGGACCTCCGGCAATGAAGGGTTATTTGACTTTGAACCTTCTTAACTTTAATTTTTTGCTCTACAAAGTTTTGAGCTATAAATCTTTATAGTGGAGAATTGAGTTGAAGGTCTAGGGGGGCGGAGGGGAAAATACAAATAAAACTCAATTTTTATACTTTAATAAATTGTTAACTAGAAGTAGGTACAAGATAGAAGGAAAGTCTAAGTTACTAATATCTCTAAGATGGAATTAAAATGCACTAATCCCAATGGTGAGATTGTTCTAAAAAGAAAAAGAAACCATGTAGAACCTCTTTTTTGAAAAATTACAAAAATTGTATTTAAAAATGAATCCTATAAGTTATTTTTTCAAAAAGATAATATAATTGCCCAAAAAACAAGATCATCCATAACTTTTTCAAATCCAAATGGAGTGAATAAAAGCTTTCTAGATAGACAAAAATATAATCAATGAGATTATAAATTATAAATTTTTAAATTTCATATTTGTAAATTTTTTTTGTTGCCTTGTTTTGAGTTTATTTACAGTTTCAATCAGCTAGTAATTACATTTGTCCTCCGAAGGGACAATCCTCTAAAGATTAAGTGGATGTTGAGGTTAATTGAAATTGTTTGAACCAATTGATATTGGGATCAAAAGTTACAATGCTTGACATTTAACCCCTAAAGACCCAAGGCCATTTGTCTGTCAAAAACCACTCAAAAGTGCCAAAATTGTTGCAATCATCCAAAGAAACAATTAAATATTTTTCTTAGAATCTAACCATAGTATTTTGTATTGCACTTGTCTCAAATCATGTGGTAAAATTTTTGTGATATTGAAAGATATTAGCATTCTAAGTGGAAGAAAAAGTTTTTTTTTTCATGAAGATGCTCTAGTTGCCTCCAAAATAAGAAACTCCATAACTTCCACATTACTAATCCAAATGGAATGAATAAAAGCTTCCCATTTAGACAAGAAAACAATCTATGAGGAATATTTTTTTAAGGCAAGGTAGGAAGCTTTGGACAACTTGTGCCAAACCTCTCTTCTACTTTAAATATTTCTCGAAGGTACAAATTATAAGTTAATGTTRCAAATTGGATATAATATCATTATTTCAACATTTGATAAGTAGTATTATTAAATATTTAACAATTATTACAATAAAATTCAACATTATCATGTCTAACTATTGAAAGTGTGATATTGACAATGTAGATTGAATTTTCAATCAAGTGCATCCATGCTATTCTTAAGATTTTGTACATCAAAAGAGAATTTGATAGTTGAAATTAATTTCCCTGTTCGAAGTCGAGTCGAGGTATGTGTCTCATTGGCGATGGTGATCATTTAGCTCTTATAGGRCCAAGAGGCCAAAATTGTGTCGTATGTTTTTCCAGCAAATTTGGGTCAGCCAAAATTTTGATTTTTTCAAAATTTCCATTTTATTTTTTGTTTAACCAGCACAAACAATGCTCTTACTGATTCCGGTGATATAAGATCTGGCCCCTTTTAAATCAGCATAATTAGCAGTATGATCAATCGAATTGCTCATGTTTGAAGTAGGCATCCTCGATTCATGAAGGGTTAATATATTTGAGTTAACTACTCGAATTCATTCAAGGATGGAGTGCTGATGTTATTTCAATTATATAGGGATGAATCTAATGATCTTGCTGTGAATAAGTGTTGGCAAGCTTTTTGGTGATGAATCTGGAACAGTGTTGAATTCAAGGATGACTCTATTATTTACATGTTCCTTGTATATTATCCGTTCACATTGGACAGCACCTTGGAATCCATGCAGGGAGCCTCTGGAAGATGCCATGCTGATAATCTTTGGTTTGTTTGACTCTGATCAGCCAGGTTACTTGCAGAAATTGCTGCCAGGAAGTGCTCCATTTGAACCAGAAGCACTTGAAGATATTTTAGCTGGTACAGATTGAAATTTCAACTCCAAACAGCACTCAATAGAACTTGGTGCATGCTAGAGCCATTGGATAGTATTATAGTGGTTTTTCTAATTGTTGACAAACTTCCATAAAGATACTCTCTGCCTGCAGATGTGCAGAGCAAAATTGTCCCCGGGGTCACGCATTGGCAAAGCCCAAGCTTCTTTGGCTACTATCCTTCCAATGGAAGTACAGCAGGTCTTTTGGGGGAGATGCTTAGCGGGGGCTTTAACGTGATGGGTTTCAGTTGGATTACATCCCCAGTTGCAACAGAATTGGAAACTATCGTTCTGGACTGGCTTGGGAAGCTTTTGCAGCTCCCTAACGAGTTTCTTTCATCTGGTAGGGGTTACAGTTTCGTTTATTTTGTAACGATGATGTTTAGTGATGAGATAGCGGTCACTGCAGAAAACAAAATGCGTCTTAAAGTTTGAGTTTACCCGTGACCCCAGAGTTGAAGCTTGAGTTGAAGCTGTGTTGTATCTGTTCCCCCACATTCTGAAGGGTGTTAATGACGCCATCTAGCATTTGGTAAACTAAGCTACGCATCAACACCTAAACTATTTTGTCTCCTGTGATTAACGCTGTTATGAAGGAGTCTGCTTAATTATCATCCATATGCAGGCAAGGGTGGAGGGGTGATTCAAGGCACAGCAAGCGAAGCTGTGTTAGTGGCCATGTTAGCTGCCCGGAAGCGTTCAGTGGAGAAATTAACCAAAGAGCAAGGGATCTCCGAATATGAAGCTTTGGGGAAGTTGGTGGCTTACACGTCAGACCAAGCACACTCATGTGTTAATAAGGCCAGTCAGGTGCACAATCTCTACTACGATAGAGGATAATTTTTGCATCATTTTAAACATTTTATGATATGTTTACATTTTATGAGAAGTATTGAGCTGTGGAGAGACCTTTGATACAAGAGCCAAATCTGTTGAGATCAAAAAATTTATTCCTGTGTGAATCTTTCATGTAATTTCAAAGTGGAAGGTTGTTAAYCACTATTATAGACATTAGTCAWTACCATTTCCATTCATGATCAGTGTCCATAGACATGTGACCAATTCGTGCTTTTCGTCACTTCTCCAATGAGTTGTATGAACAGATGTGTTGCTGTTGGTAAGAAGGGTCAGTATAGGAGACGGGATCAAGTCCCTCCCTCGAGCGTASCATTCATAATATGGCTACTCGCTTAAATTTTCCTTCCCCTCTTAAGATTGTTCCTTCCTATTTTTCTGATGGTTTTACTTCTGGGGTTTAGATTGCAGGTATCAGTGTGGCGAATCTCAGGTTAATTCCAACAGATGCTTCGACGAACTATTCCATGCCCCCAGAAGAGCTTGCAAAGGCTGTTTCTGCTGATGTTGCAGCTGGACTTGTCCCCTTCTTTCTCTGTGGAGTGGTATTKCATCTTAAACTCCACGCCTGCACATTCTATAGGTCTCTCAGTGACCGATTAACATGTTATAACTTAGAGATTTCTCCGCGTAGGCCTTTTGTGTCACCTCACCAAAGGATAAAATTGTTATGTGCAGATTGGAAGCACTTCATCAGCAGCTGTCGATCCATTATCAGAACTGGGGGATATTGCAAAGGTGACATTCACTTCTTTGAATCCATTACAGGGATTCTTATAGATTCAGACTGTTTAGGAAACGTTTAGACCTCATCATAAGGAGGATCTTTCCCATGATTCACGAGGAGGTTCTTTATGTCGCTAGTGATCATACAGAGCCCTCCCCACAGGGATGTCTTTGTTTAATCAATGTAACAATGAATCAGACGGAAGATTCTCTTTATATTGGTGTCTGAAAGTTCTTGAAACAGTCTAATTCTACTCGAAACCGTGTTGAACAACAGATGTGTATGTGTGTGGTTTGGTCAATCCTTAATCAAGCTGGAATTCTTGGTTCTACAGAATCACGGGATGTGGTTTCATGTGGATGGCGCATATGCTGGAAATGCCTGCATCTGTCCAGAATACCGCYCACATCTGGATGGTGTGGAGAAGGCTGATTCATTCAACATGAATCCGCATAAGTGGCTGCTCACCAATTTCGATTGCTCTACATTATGGGTGCAGGTGCAACTTATTCCTTTTCCATTGTTCTGTGACGCATGTTTTCCTCCATGCTAGTAGTCACCGCTCCCCCAAAGTCTGGGTGCGTTAAACCCTATAAATTGTAATGCCATTTAAGGCAGTTTTTATTGCGTTAAACCCTGCTGCTAGGTGTATAGCTGTTCTAGTAGCCTTGGCAAGTTTTAAWGTTGCTACAATCTGATTTAATTTTCCAAATCTGCAGAACCGAACACTTCTACAAGAAGCGCTTGGGACAAAYCCGGTGTATCTGCGAAACAAGCTGACTGACAACAACTTGGTGATCGACTACAAAGACTGGCAGATTCCTCAAGGCCGAAGATTTAGGTCTGTCAACGTCTCTTTTAACGATAYATCCTTTCTGCTCCCTTCTCCTTAGATGTAGTCTCTGTCATTCAACCTTGTGCGAATTGTTTTTTAATTGCACATGCTACCTGAATATAACTTTATCAGACGAGTTCTTTAGTCAGAGGTTGATGTTGATGATTGTGGCCATGAATATGCTAATGGTGCTGAAAGCGATCTGGTCGTCTGTTGTGCGTGCAGAGCATTGAAGCTCTGGATGGTGATGCGTATGTATGGAAGTTCTGGATTGCAGGCTTACATTCGCAACCATTGCAATCTTGCCAAGCATTTTGAAGAGCTTCTGCAAACTGATTCCAGATTTGAGGTTTTCTTCATCCATGAATTCTGGACAGAATGTAGCTTCATGTGATCCATTGTTGGTGGAATTA